>KK116110.1:411793-423519 GCA_000611955.2 Stegodyphus mimosarum
ACAACAAAAATGTTTTACACATATGATGACAATTCTGTTAACGATTAAAAGTAAGAAGAATTTTAATGATGTTAATACTTATAAGAGTTATTTAAAATACATCTCTTTAACCCGGCATAAATAGTCATAGTATTTTCATATGATTAATTCTGTAAATATTAAAACGAAATCTATTTAAAACACACATATGCAAAATAATAAATAATTTGAAACATTTCACCCACTTTTAAACCAACCGATGTTAAAAAGTAAAGATTTAATAGAAAAATGTTAGAAGAAGTTTCAAATTCGAAAAGTACTTACGTAAAATTCTTCAAATAATTTGCAATATTCTTGAATTCGAAACAACACAAATATCCTCAATGATAATATATAGGTCGAATCGATTCGGCGCCACAAAACACAAAAATATTCCAGAATATTTCAAGAAAGGATCAGCCCTTTAAAATTCCTTGCAATGTCAAACACTGGTGACAGGGTCAACCAAAAAATGTCAATACCAAACACACGTGACAGTTGCACCAGTTCTACACGGTTATAGTTACTCGCTGAAAACTGTCATGAAAGAAAAGTTCTACACGGAATTTCTTCGAATTCCTGTTCAGCAAGATCTTGAAGTCGTAACAGATCGATTTTCCAAAATAATTGAGTCAAGGTTGGCCAAGAGCAGAGGTTTTGAACAACAATTACATGATTTAAGTCTTTAGACTCCCATAGCATTCGATTTCGAATTCTCAACTAGATAGACACCCGTACACATTCACCGACTGAGGGGTTGCCCGCAGCGATTAGAAAGTCGAGCGCCAAGCGATCGAAAACGGAAGCCAATGTTGGCATTGCCAGAAGTTCGTAAACATTTTCGCGCCGTTTTATGAAAACGTATAGTAACAGATGTTCGAAAGTTTGAATATTAAATTTGTCATTAGTGAATATAATAGAAGCGTTATGTTAGATAAAATACAAACTTTATTAATGCCAGCTGTACTTAATTGCAGCATTAACTTTTTTAACGCTTGAGAAAACATACAAGCGCGTTTAAATGCTCATTCGCTTGTTCCAGTCGCTTAATGTATCAGACTGTGCCATGCAATTCCGTGCGGCGGACCTCTGAAAATTAATTTGTCTTTGAACTTACAATAGTACAACGTTAATGAATGCAACAAAACGAGTCAGTTAAAAATAAATTAATACACTACATTCCTGTGATACCGCTGCTCTTAAATTCTCAAAAATTGCGATTAGCTATAAAAAAATTAAATATTTTTAATTATATAATAAAAAATCTGAAAGTTTTTAGATTTTATATTACTTCCAAAGGGGCTTTTTTTTTTTTTTAAAGTTTTGTGTGTTACCTGTATTTTATTAAATATTATGCTCGTCACAATTAAACCATAAAACTGAATTCAACAGCAATATTACAAAATAATTTAAAAAGAGTATATCTTTAGAATTTCAGAAACATAGTTCCCGTGCTGGAGTTTTTTTTTTTTTTTTTTTTTTTAAAAACAGGGCCCTCTTCGCTTTGAACGTTGAGTTTGTTAATCAAAAATTCGTTAAAGTTTTACAAAATGTGAAATAGCTAATAAAACATATTTTAAATGTCAGCTTCCAGATGCCCATATTCGAGTGGAGGACTACGTTATTCAAAATTTGATGTCTGTAGGTACCGTAATTTTTTTTTCACAGTGTGAGAAACGTACATACATTCATGCAGATTCTTCATTATTTAATTTCTTTAAATATAATGCAGGGCTCTAATAATTGGTGGCAACAATTTGAAAAGTGAAACGCTGTTCGTAGTGAACCAACGCAAAATACTAAAACGAAATTAAAAGCCGTTGGACAAGTTGCCTGTTTGTGTAATAACTTATATAATTAATTATATAAATATAATTAATTAAATATATATAAAATAGAAATTCTTTCGATGTGAATTTTAAAATTATTCTCGATCAAGAATTTAATGTTACAAAAAAATTATATATATATAAAAGAAAGAAAGAGAAAGAAAAACCAAATTACATTTGAAAAAATTAGAAAGATTTTTGTAAAAGTGCGCCTAAATATATCCCGCCGGCGTAAAGTCATTAAAAAGTATGAACAAAATATACATATTGGTCGTAAAAAACTTCCCCGATATTATGAAACTCTAGCGGTCTGTCCGTTCAAATGTCATGATTTAAAACAAGAAGGCCCTCACAGTTATGGTTACAAAGAAAAAATTTCGAAAATTTTTGAATAGTAACAGCCAATTTTTTCTTGCGCAAATTGATCAGCGCAGGGAAAAAACGTAAATGGCACTGGAGCGATACACGTATGACGAAAACTGTTGGCGTTAATACATCTGCAAAGGACCAATGACAACACAAGACAGGAGATGAACCCACTGGATGTGGAGATTATTGACAACTAGGTGAATGAAACACTGAAGGAGAAATCAGTGTAACTTCAAGTTTTATGGCGCCTTTCAGCTCTGAGAAATCTCGTGGATTTGATGCGTACACTTTAGATTTCAGATAACCCCAGAACCAGAAATCCATTGGAGTGAGGTCGGGGAATCACGGTGGACACGAAACTTTAAAGTCACGGGAGATGACTCTATTTTCAAAGTGCTGTTGCAGCACTTGCCGATGTATAGCGAACAACGTGTGGAGGAGTAACATCTTGCATCCACAGAATATCATTAACTAAATTTTGCTACTGCAAATCTAATCTGGAATTTAATTCCAGAATTCCTGTCGAATCATCGCCTGTGGATTATTTCCTGGGGAAGTGACCTCTTCGAAGATGATGCTTGAGATGCCGCACTAGACAGTCACTTTGGCTTCCTGTGAAGGCGCTGGTGCCACATGATGATTGTGAGGATTTTCGTCAGCCCAGTCTTGGAGTCTCCGTTCTCAGTGAAGAAGAAATGCTCCTCATCCGTCCATATAATCCGCAGCGGCCATCTGCTATCGTCATCATATCTGATGAGGAAAAAATTCGCAAAGTCGGACACGCTGTTGCTTGTCTCCAGGTTGAAAAACCTGGACGCTCTGGAATCGATAAGAAAACATGAGCAGAACAGAGCGCAGAAGCTGGAGGACTGTAGTTTTCGGTATGTTCAAACTGCGGGCAACACTTCTTGCACTATGCAATGGACCTGCAGTAATCGTAATAAGAAACTTCTGCAACCACTTCAACAAGAACCCATCGTCGTCCAGATCGCTGTCTACCACATGTGCATCCACGTTCTTCAAATGTTTTTTACCAAATTACGTACAGTTTTTACAGAACATGGGTCTCGTTTTAGCTTGTGATTTCGTAGATAAATTCTCTCTCCTTCGGCAACATTTTTCTCGTTCAAATAAAACAGTTTTATCAACTCAACTAGTTGTTTCCTATAATTGTTATCTTGTTAACCCGTTCGAAAACCTGGTTAAAGAAAGAATCTTCCCACACTGCTCCTTAAAGGTTTTCCTCAAGCAGTTCTTTGCAAAATGGTATTCTAGGATTGGTGCTTCTATTGTCTGTCCCTGTGAATTATGCAAAGAGCATCAATACACCTTCCCTCTGTTTTGTCATTGGTTCTTTACAATGCTCTTCTTTGCAGATGTGTTACGCTGACAATTTTCGTTATACGTGTATCATTTATGGCTTTTTGCGCTGATCAATTTGCGTAGGAAAAAAATGTGGGTATTGCCTTTAGAAAATTTCGAAATATTTTCACTGCAATCTATTTTCAATATAATCATGGTATTTTTAGAGTTTTAAATCATCACAATCTCAAGCGCATACCTTCAAGTTTATTTCGATTGGTTGAGCGAATAGGCCTCTAGGGGTTCATATATCGGAGAAGCCTTTTTATAACCACCGTGTATATGCAGAGCATCTACAAAGTTCTAAACGAATTCCAAAAAACTTGCTAAACGATATTTGGCAGCATTTATTACTATGACATCTTAATTTGCTTTTCCCGCACAAAAAGGAAATGACTGTTTTTCGCGGTCGCAAAAACAGTGCTACGCCGCCATCAATCAAACAATTGAATCTAACTAAACTATATTGCATGAGATAGTTGCATAAGCATACCAAAACTTGTCTCTGGCCGAGAGCATTGCCTTAAGTTCTAGAAACTGAACTTTGGAAACATCTCTCGTATAATACAAAGTCATGAAAATTCTACAATTACCTTGCCGTAGGTAAGTAATTGGTATTGAAGAATGGTATCTACCTTAATAGTGATATTAATTGATAACTGGTATTCATTAATTGATAACTCGTATCCCCATTCGACTGAAAAATCATAGGTGTGTTAAATTTCTGGATACTGTTTTCCTTCAGAAGGCACAAGAACACATGCTAAAAGCAACAAATTGCGAAAGACTCAGTATCGACGTCATAGAAATTGACTAAATTTTCTGAGAAGGCACGCATTATGGAGCATAATAAAGCTATACTGGAGTCAGCTACACTCATGCGACTAACTTCACTTAGCGCTTTGTTAAGATTTAAACACCACCTGATATTCAGTCAAACTCGAAGGCTTTTGCTGTCGATGCAAATACTAAAAAAGCGATTACATGCATAAGACTTTACAGTGAAACCTCGGATCACGAACACCTCACTTCACGAAGAAATCATTTACACAAAAATGCCTCGGAGGATGAACTTTATCTCGAATTATGGACATTCAAGTGGGTAACATAAGATTTTGAAAGGTGTTTGAGGTAACGTGTGGCATATAACTGACACTCAGAGACTTCTGGATATACCATTTTAATATTTTACATCGCTCAGTTCTTATTAACGAAACTTGCCAGCAAGTGACGTATAGGAGGATGAATTATGTGTAAAGGAAATTATAACCAGATTAGGTTGCACGCAGAGACTTTGAGCACTTTGATACTAAAGACTTTTTTTTGTTTTTGTGTATGTTATCTGTGGCGGGGGTATGTGTACTTCCTTGAAATTGGAAATGATTGGATTTCCGAAACCGACCATTTTATGGGAAGAGACCCGGGGTTCGATCTGGACCTTCTGAGACTGTGTGCAGCTGCCGGGGCAGTGACGCGCTATCTTATAGCCTCTCCTGTCCCAGTCCGACATGGGCTGCCACGTGGCCCCTTTGGTAACCAGATTCGCCAGGGCGGATCATGTCGGACATCATCCCTGGGGTTCGATTAGGTTGGAATTTCCGGAACTGACGATTTATGGGAGGAGACCCGGGGTTCTATCCAGCAAACTGGCTAGACCAGCGTCTAGACATCTCGACCTCTGGGTTAAATAAACAGTTTTCACAGGACTAGAATCATCTTTTATTCGGTGGTAGATTCAGGCTTGGCAGGGACCGTACTGGTACTGTTTTGTCTACCCCTTGGTTGTGAGGACGTTACATGGTTGATGTTAAAGGTTGTCTGAGTGGGATGGGCTCCCCTCGGTCAGTACAGAGGGACGGTGATGTCAACCTTGTGACTTTGTTTTTTCGGTGGTCCACCACAGTACTTTGAGCGTGCATAGTGATTCATTTAAGTCCCTCTGGACTGATCGGGTGAAGTGGCGCCCCTTCAGATAGCCTTCGGAGGTTGGGACATTAATAAACTGGGTAAGGGAGCCTCGAGTCAGCCAGGTTTGGGAGCCCCTCCTCTGGTGCTCTCTTCTGTTCTGTATGTTATCTATTACATCGTGTTTCTAGGCAAAACCAGGGGCTAATAAATTAACAATGAGGAGGTGAATAAGATAATGGATTATCAAAAACATGAGCTTGACAAGAAAGAACTATGACAACTCCAGAAGCAGCAACAAAAACGAATTGTGGAAGAAGCGTCGTCAGAAGGAGAGTAGAAAAGAAAATGACATTAGTTCTCTGATTCGCGAAATTTTTGCAAAGATTGGGATAAGAAGCAAAGTTTTCAAACACAGATTTCACCTTGATAAAGAAGTAGCAAGCGGTAACATATGCATTTTCAAAGACAGTGTCATATCTCACTTTAGTCACGTTTTAAAACGTAAACAACATCAATTCGTAGCGGGAAAATTTTGAGTGAAACACAGGCCCAATGAGTCCCAAGCAGAGTCGAGACGCGGTTAAAGATTTAAAAAAAAAGACACCCGTAAAAGTCGATGCTGCCTATAGACAGTTACCTGATGTTTTTATGGAAGGGAATTTCGTATCCAAAGAAACACATCTTCATCATTTTCCACAGATGCCGCCCGCTCTCCTAACTACCCCTAAATACTTTAAATGTCATTCTCTGGATATGTGAGGACGGTCAGTGAAGACGATCCTTGGAGATTAGGGTTGCTAACAGCCCTTTTTTGTAAAGGGCACTCCTTTAATCTTTAATCAGCTTTCCTGTCCTTGTCTTTTTTAGTAGAAAAGGGACAATTTGTCCTGAAGGACTATTAATTTCGTTTTGGCATTTTACGTTGAAAACTTAACGGCGAATCCCTTTTCAAATTGTTGCCACCAAATATTAGAGCCCTGTATTATATTTAAAGAAATTAAATAATTAAGAATCTGCATGAATGTATGTATGTTTCTCGCATTGTGATAAAGCAACGGTACTTAGACTCGTAAAAATTTGAATTCATATTTTGTAACACTTCGACGAATTTTTGATTAACAAACTCGACCATTTCAAAGCGAGCAATGGCAACACTGTACAGGAAAAAAAAAATGAAATTTATCCCAGCGGCACAAGATTGTGTATTGGAAATTCTAAAGATAAGCTCATTTTACAATTATTTTGCGATATTGCTATTGAATTGAATTTTATGGTTCAGATGCGAAGAACAGGATATTTAATAAATAAAGGTAACACGCAAAACGTAAAAAAGCGCCACGTCCCTTTGAGCGTAATGTAAAATATGAAAGTTTTCAGATTTTTTATTTATTTATATTTTTATTTTATTTTATTTGTTTTCGTATTAAAAATTTGTTCGTTCGCATGTACATAAATAAATTTGAAAGACAAATATCTTATATTTTCCCGAATGACAACACACGTGTGTTACATCGCCGAGTTTTCTGATTAAATATGAAATATCTTACTCTTTGCCTAGTGGCAACAGAAAGCGTTTATACCTCTGACTTTTTAATCAAAAGTTCCTTGAAATTGCAAAAAATATCGACATAAATAAAAAAACGAATTTGAAACTCAAAATTCGAGCTTCGAGGTGGACATGTTAGGGTGGAAAACAGTGTGCATTTAAAATTCAGTGACTCTAAATGCCATTGTTTTTTCACAATAACGAGGAACATACATACATACATCAAATTCTTCATTATTTAAGAGAGTAGAAAAGAAAATACCTTGATGAACTCTTTCTAGTTCTTTTTTTTTTTTTTTGGATAAAGGTTTTAATAATGATTTTTTTTTAATAAAGATTTTGATAATGGCTTAGAGAGAACTCTGTTAAGTTAATACTACATTTTATATTTGTACCTTCATCAGTTTGAGAAATAAAAATCTATTACTTCATACTTAATTTGATAGTGCAACAGAAGTTCAAATATTCGTATTGAGTATGACCATACAAGGCTAAACTCAGTTTGAGTCTAACGTTCTATACTTCTATACGAAGTATTGCCCTGTCTTTGCATTTCAATATTAAGAATATATTCCAGAATGTAAAACAATACTGTAAACCGCATTTCAAACAATAATGTAAAATAAGTATTTATACGAACTTTAACAATACTGAACTAAATATTAATAAAATTAACTGCCGCTTCATGTAGAATGGACAAACATGCCATTGCTCCCTTTGAAATCGTTGAGCTTGTTAATCAAAAATTTGTTAAAGTTTTACAAAACAGATATGAAAGAGATAATAAAACAAATTCGAAATTCAGACTTCCAGGTGCCCATGTTCGAGTGGAGGATTACGTTTTTCAAACTTTGATGGCTCTAGGTATAGTCATTTTTTCACAGTACGAAAACATATATGCATTCATGCGGATTCTTCATTATTTAGTTTCTTTAAATATAATACAGGGCGATAATATTGTGTGGCAACAATTTAAAAAGTGATTCGCCTTTTATAGTGAAACGCCACAAAATGCCGTTTTGAGATTAACGGATCCCCTTCTGGGAGACCGCCCCTTTGGGCTAATAATACAATAATATGTAAAAGTAAAAATTAGTTTGGAGCAGAATAAATCACAGCCGCATATTCTGTGTGGTTCTACTGAAGCCAAATTCGCGAAAGAGAACGAAAGCATTCATACCAGTTTTGTCACTATCATTTGCAATAATCTCATTGTTAAGACAACCTACCTTTATGCATTTATGAAGTCCTGCTTTGTAGGGGAACTGTCTAGAATTCCGGAGGAGTCGTTTTGTATAGTGTATAGAGTCTTCATGCGTAGTGCAACCCCTTTTCTAAGAATTAAAAGGAATCTAAATATGCAGGTGCTGCACGGTATACTTAAAATACTGTCCAGTCGAAATTCTTCTTCAGATGTTCGTAGAAGGGGAAGATGGGTGAAAGACCTCCTCCGGGTTCTGCACAGGGGGATTCTACGTCAAAACTGCAAGGGCAGATTCTGGTGCTGTCACTTCCAAGGTAGCCTAGGTGTCGACTGAGCCAGTACTGACTGACCCGTTGCGAACGCGTGAGATTTGCTACGGAACTGCATGGGAATGAGAATGAAAAAATTAAAAAGTAGAGAAGTAATCCATCTTCTTTAGAGTTGTATATACATTTAAAAACTAGGCGATAAGTTTAAACAAACATTAGTAAGAAACAAATGATTATTAAATAAAAATTAAAGGAAGGAGGATCAATTATTGTATTGTTTTATTTTACATCATAATGCTTATTTTGCGCAGCAATGAGCGTTTAAGTTACCAGAATAAAGCAATTCATGAAATCAATCAAAAACTTCACTGTTACACTCACAATGTTTAGGGTACAGACATTGTTAAATATGAATGTACATATAGTACACACGTACAAGTACTTTAAAATTAATGTCAACTTCGGAACAGGAAACTCCCCTTTGCTTTAACTAAAACGTAATAATAAATTAGGGCACAATCAGTGCTGAACAACGAACACTCACCTTTTCCCTGCAGATAGGGAAAACGCTTTCATGTTATGGAAGGAAAGGGGAGAAAAGGAGAATTAATCAGCTGACTGCGCCCACGGCATACATATTCCCCCTTTCTATTATAAGATTATATTAGTCAAAATTTTAACTTCTCATACACGTTTGCAAGTTACGCCACAAGGTAGTTTACGGACTCTCGAAAATCTTAGCTATTAAGAATATTTTGACGTAATTTTAAAAACTATTAAATAGCTTTGCTTAATTTCAGCTTTTATCCGAATTAAAATGTCGAGTTTGGGGAACTTTTCCATACTAGAGATCCGCATAAAAGTCCACTGTCAAAACAATTTAAAATAGATGCATTTCCCCAATGTGCATAACTTTTGGAGGGGGGGACTAACTACTATCTGACTGACTCACTCTAAGTGTGAAGCCTGAGACGTAGGGCTATTTTTGGTTTAGGCTGAACCGGGAATAAAATCGTCAAAGTCCATTTTGGGAAAGGGCTCATTCATCGCCATCCCAACCACAGGTGCATCCGTTGTCTCATATTGCTATAGTCATTAACTGCATTCATCCACGCCTATGGAACAGCGTTTAGGTCGTAGCCAATCAAAGAAGGTAAATTTACGCATGAATGATTATGCAGCTGGCACAGTGAATTCTTTGACAGGATGTCAGTTCGTGTTTGATGGAGATTTATTTGTTTCCGTGAATGGTCGATTCTGATGCCTTTCGGTCAGGAATTGAAAAGTTAGAACACGCGGGCTTTGCGAGATACAAGTGGCATAAACCGAGCTTCGTTGCTAGGCTACCAGACCTTGTTTCGTCACGGAAACTGGTATAAGGATCTTGTCTAAATGTTCACGTTCTAACTGTTAAACTTTATGATAGCTTGGTAGAAGAATAGACATGTTACATTTACTGGGAAGCAAACGAGAACTGACACTCGGTCGACGATTTGATTGATGCATACTGAGACATGTGCAACTTCACTGGACACGACTTCAGCTCTGTTCCACAAGTCTGAACGAAGCTAATGACGTTTACACCTTAGTATTATGACAAAAATGGCAAGTACACCACCATGTGAACACCTACTATGTCACGATAAAGTCGATTTATCTAGCTAAGGTTCAGATCAGAAGGATTCGTAACAACAGCATTTTGTTAGGAATATCTGCATAAAAACTATTATGCTTCATTACTAACAGCTTTTTTTCTTTTTTATAAACTTAAAATTCCTATGAAAATTACAGTACTGTCAACTCTCAATTTACAAGGATAACACGGCTGACGAAGTCTACTGTTAATCCGAAGGCAGATAATAATAATAATAATAATAATAAAAAAGTGCAGTAAACCTATTGTTGCGTTTTACAGGTTCGTGGATTTGAGAGTATCCGATGAAAACACGATGCAGAACAATAAAAAGCACAATTTATTTACAAGAATCACTATTTACAGCACAGTTCCAAAATTACCTTTAAAAGCGTCGAAAATCTACAATAAATACGCTGAAACAATCAGCAACACAGCTTCAGGCTGTAACTGTAAAGGCAGCTTCACGGCAACACTGAACTTATAATAAACACCGTGGAACAATCACCAATACACTGTCAAGCTATACTGTAAAGTTAGCTTCACGGCAAAGCACTATCTCGATCGCTTTCCGTTCACAAAATTCTCGCGTAGCTTAGCACTCACAGTAAGCAGCTATTCTCACAATTAATCACACTGTTCACAACAACTTCACAATACTTCACAATCTGCCTGCTCTCAGAAACGCAAGGGTTTATATAGCTTTTCATTATGTTCCACAGGTTTCAAGAAATATCTCGACAGGAAATTATTCTAGAAGCTTCCCGATTGGACCATAGGATATCGCCAATTTGGTCGCCAAATGGGCGATAAAGTCGCCAATCTGGCAACCCTACCATACACTATTTTATGGCAACCCTAGTGCTATGCCGGAAAGCTTACATACAGGCGCAACCGCCGAATTTTTCGCAACACTATATTATAATTGTTAAAAAATACAATTCGCAATTCACTCGCCCTTTGGAGGAGTTTAATCTGGTGTATAAATTTATAGAATTACGTCAATTAAATCAGTATTCTGAACAAAACCAGCAAGGTAAATAACGGAAGAATAAGCATCATTAGAAATGAAAAATCTAAGTTTAAATGGCGTTACAGAAAAAATGTCTTCTCCTTTCCCGAAGACAGTTTTCGTTTAGGGCAATAATTTGTGCATCCTTTCAAAATAAACAAAATGAATTTTTTAAACAGCAGATATGGTTAATTTGCACCCAGTTAATCTTCCTTCGATTAATCCAGAGTTGATCCTACTTTTCATTCATCCTAATAACTAAATTTAAACAAAAATAATTTATGCTTTTTACTTTACTTCCTGCACCAAGTAAAAAGGAAGTATTGCAATCGGAAAAATTTCGGGTATCATATATCAACGAAAATATCCATTTTGACCGCTATCGAATGCAATTTAACGATATTTTTGGGTGACATCAGTATGTAAGGACAGAATAAACGACACATTCCCCCCCCCAAAAATTATAAAAATGATTTAAAATGGTTTCTGAAGAGAATTTTTTGTGGCGTCTGTGCGTATGTACGTATGTATGTGTGTGTTTCGCATAACTCAAAAAAAAAAAAAAAAAAAAAAAAA
>KK116110.1:424724-456589 GCA_000611955.2 Stegodyphus mimosarum
CTCGTTCAAACTCTGTAAGTTGTTCAAATCTCGCTCTCTTTCGTCGACGAGGCATAAGTACAGATTGAGTTAACGTTTACCACTAGCAGATAACCACCGATAACCATACACGCCTCGCTACAGCCGTCTATTTATTCGGATCCATCAGCCGTTCAGAGGGCGCTGCTCAGCATACGCATGCGCTATGGATTTGCAATTCTAATCATTTGCATATCATGCGCTACTTTGCATTTCCTGAAAATTTCAGCTCACTCGCGTAAGTCCTTCATGGTGTTGCAATTTTCACAAACGTGAGTGTATATAAATTTAACAAAATTTCTATTCGTAAAAAGAAATTTAAAGTAAAAAATTAATTATAGAAAAACTTTACTATATTCTTTTGAAGCAATATATATATATATATAAATCTCCACTCTGCCACTCGGCTCAGTGATCTCAGTTTCTTTATTCTTATATGTTTGTAAATTGTGCTTTTTTTTGCTTTAAAAATGATTAAATTATGTTGTTCTTATATTCCGGTTAAGGTTTTTATGCCTTTAGTAAATCTGCATGCAATATTTATAGAATTATCAAGAATTTAAAAGTTGTTTAAATGTAGCGAAGCCTAATTATTATTATTAGTATAGCAGACATATTTGTTTACATTTGAAACTTAGGAGAATAATGGATTTGTTGCCAATCTAGAGAAATTAAGCTTCGCAACAACAAACATAACGGCTTCTTTTATTATTGGGAATTAAATCATGCTTAATCCATTCTGTAACTCCACTGCTCAATGAGAGCCACCTAGCGGCCGCCGGAAGAAACACCGACCTAAAAAATACTATAGCCTTCAGTCGGTGTACTGGAATCACGAACTAAACATGGTGTTCTCCGAGATTTACTTTCTAACTTAAATGTATAATTCTAATAATTGTAACGTCCTTAAATATAATGTTTTATTTTTTCTTTTAATTGTGTTTCCTTAGTTAAAGTTAATTAAAAAGCGCAGGTGAGTCTTTTGCTTATGGTAATTTGGTTATAGTTGGCCACCCAAAAACCATGTCCAAGACTCGAGGACATCGACTCATAATTCTTTTCCATGTTTTAGGTATTACTTCTACCAGCAAAGTCTTCACCCGAAGGTCATTTTGGAAATCGTATGAACTACTAGTTTCATCTTCGCCCCGAAGATAACTGATAAGAGATTTTCACTTAATAAGCATTTAACATAATAAAAAGGTAACAGATTTTCACTTAATAAGCAACATAAAATTCTAACTAGAACATCGTTAATACTTTAATAATATGGAATGGAATGTGTCGTTAAAAACGAAACAAAATCATGTATAGACTATATATAAACTCTAGGTGTTTCCTTTTAGATAAGCTGAACTTTAAGAATTAATATTGTCTTACATTGTTTTAAATAATTGATTTCTATTTGAATTTCCTGTGTCTTAATTCCAATTGAAGATTAATTTTGTTTTCATTAGAAATCAACACAAGTAAAATTTCGTTTCGGTTCTGAACGAAAATTATTTACTTAGCAAAATGTTATTTTTATCCTGATTGATATATGTTTTCCGTGTGAATAATTCTTTTAGTATTTTTATAACTGTATTGCTATCTATGAAAGTGTTGTGTGTTTTGTTTTATTTTATGAATAATATTAACGGATATTTTCTTTTCCTCTCTGAGAATAGAAATGATTTAAAAAGTGAACACAGTTCTGTCTAGTATATTATTTAAACTATGCCACTAATGCTTTGCTTTTATTCAATAAGAATTCAATAATAATATTTAATTGCCGTTATTCTGAAAAAAAAATTCTGATACTTGTTGCATTTTCGAATTGCGAATTTATAAAAATTTTAAATTATTATTTTGTAATATTCGAGAACAACTTATACATCTTATTGTGTTTTTCAAAGAGAACTACAGTCGAAAATTAATTTCTTAGAGCATTTAGAATTTTGTTGACATCACAGTCATTACTAGTAGAAGATTTATCAAAGTTAAAATCTATTTTGGGGACTTTCATGTTTACTAAATTTGTGCATTTTATTGTCCATTCGCAAGTGTACTAATCTTTGTAAAATGTTAATTTCGTTTTCGAAGTAATCTCAGATTAATGATTTCTTTCGATGTTGTTTTTCAAATATTATGTAATTGTTAGGAGTAAAGAACGTCATAAAATTTCGATGAAAGCGCGATAATATGGCATTTTTGGGACTAGCCAGGAAAAAGGACCTGCAAGTGTTAGCCACAGAACTCGGTCTGCCCGTCTGCATATAAGCATTCTGTACCGCGCCACGCGCAAAGGGAAAAATCCGTACTAGTGATTGGACATACTTTCAATGGCATCATTTTCTCTTGGCGTGTTGACGTTTAGACGGGATTCTTATGGTTTCGATTTCGATGAATGATGCGTTAGTGACACAAAGCGTGAAAATTATCGTTTGTTTTCTTTGAAACGAAAGAATTTAGCTGCAGCGTTCTGCAGATGGTTTCCTGTTTCATGAAATTATAAAATCTTTCAAAGATGCTGTTAATATCAGATGCAATCTTAAACGCTTAGGTTATATAAACAGCTGAGTTTATGAATTTAGTATAAAAAACAAAACACGACGATATCGATCCAACTATAAAGGCATTGTGTGCTAGTAAGTATATTATTGTTATTGCAATTTTGTTGCATTGTTCCTTTCATATTGCAGAAAATATTTCCTTTCCAAATGTTATTTCTATGTTTAATATCCATGTCATTTCTAATATTCTGTTGTCTTAATTGAAAGAAAAAGTGCATTCAGTATTGTCGCTGAATTTAATGCACGTATATAAGAAAATAAACTTGTTTCTTTGACAAACGTTATTTTTATGCAAAGTACAAAAGATGTTAATATTATTTATAAAATACGTATCTGTATTCCTCTTTCCAAATCTATATTAGTCTAACTTCAAAAATAAATTTTACTTTTTCACACTGATTATAAATATTGTGAATTTACTGTGTGCTATGTTGGTTCCCAACGACGTTTTTGTTAATCCCGAAAAATGACTTGTCTCATGCTTTTAGAGATTGCAACAGCAGAAAATGGATATAGTATAATGAACATGAAATAATGAATTAATAATCACAAAACTTTTAATATGAACGGTTTTAAATTAATTTTAAATTAAGAATGCATTTATTAATAATAAAAATATAAAAAAAATCTGAAAGCTTTCAGATTTTACATTACTTCCAAAGCGCCTTTTTTTTAACGCTTTGTGTGTTACCTTTATTCATTAAATATCATATTCTTCGCACTTAAGTCATAGAATTCACTTCAAAAACAATATCGCAAAGTAATTTTAAAATGAGCATATCTTTAGAATTTTCGATACACAGTCTCACATGCTGGAGATAAAAATGTTTTCTTTTTCGTACAGAGTTGCCGTTTCTTGCATCGAAATCATCGAGTTTGTTCATCAAAAATTATTTAATGTCTGACAAAATATGAAATAGACAATAAAACAAATTCCAAATTCGGGCTTCCAGATGCGCATATTCGGGTGGAAATGTACATTATTCAAAATTGGATGGCTCTAGGTACCGTGGTTTTATCACAATGCAAGAAACATACATACATTTATGCAGATTCTTCATTATTTAATTTCTTTAATACATGGTTGTAATATTTGGTGGTGAAAGTTTGAAAAGTGAATCAACTCAAAATGGCAAAACGAAATTAATACTCTTCTGGGCTAACACACTTGGGCTAAAAATCTCTGCACTTAGTATTAATACACCTTTACGGATTTAGCACAAGAAGAAATAATACTTTTTCTTTTGACGGCGGAAAAAAACTACATTATTTTATATTAAATACACTACAGTGTTGTAAGAAGTGTAACCTCATAGCAATGAAAGTACAATGCACGTAATAATCTTTTCGATACTATTATTAAACTGTAAACAAACAGTATGGAGGCGTACCTCGAAGCCAAGCAAAGACAAGGCGTTCCTAAGCGTAGAAGAAATGATGTAATCGGAAGCCATATCCAATCACAAGGAGGGATTTTTCCCTATGCGCGTGGTGCGGTACAGAATGCTTATATGCTGCCCGTCTCAGATAATTTGAAAGTGATTCAACTCAAAGAGTTAATTATGAACTCAGACAAGTATCAAGAGGGATTCGTGAAGAATCTATTGACCAGCACAACTGATGAAAGAAAAATGGCTGAACAAGCAGCTGAAAATGACAAGTTAGTGTTAGCTGAAAAGGAAAATCTTGCATGAACAGCAAGCAGCCGAAAGACATTTGCGTGAAGAACAAGCAGCCGAAAAACGTTTGCGTGAAGAAAAAACTGCTGAAGATCAACGAATTGAGAAGGAGCGTCTGTTCGAGTTGGAAAAATTTAAACTTCAGCTGGAGTTGCAAAAAATTTCTCAAAAGGAGTTGATAGATCAGGGAATAGATCAAATCAAAATTGATATTACTAGAGTTGTCCCTAAATTTAACCCTAAAGAAGACGAAATTGTATTGTATTTGACAATATTTGAACTTCAATTCAAAATTTTAAGTGTTCCAGTATCAAAATGGGTTTTTTATCTGATCAGTTTGTGGGGTTTTACTTATTTAATTGTGTTCAATCCTTGAACCCCACAAACACTA
The DNA here is from genome assembly GCA_000611955.2 of Stegodyphus mimosarum. NCBI lineage: Eukaryota > Metazoa > Arthropoda > Arachnida > Araneae > Eresidae > Stegodyphus > Stegodyphus mimosarum. The sequence continues at coordinate 429,365 of KK116110.1, forward strand.
ATAAGCGAATAATCGCTTAAGCATGTGAATAGAGACGTAAGACTTACGAAGGGTTAACTACCTTTTATTTCTCAGAATAAATATGATACAATCAGTTCCTAACTCGGAATATACAGCAAAGCCTCCACTTGGGCTTGAACTTAAATGAATATAAAATTAAGCTTAACTAAGCTTGACTAAAGCTAACTGAAAGATATAGCCGAAGATATCAAGATTCTAAGTAGTTGGCCCCTAAACCTTAATTAAGTCGGCGTACCAAACAAGGGCCTAAAGTACGGCCGAGCGTAGCAATTGCTTAGAGAGACGTAGCCAAAAGGCAAACGCGCGCTAGTCAGGAACTCAGGCTCTCTCTCGAAGTCGGTGAAACATCGACTTAAATACTAGTGTTTATTTATTTGCATCAGCTGCGTTTCTGAAATTACATTCTGGTAGGAAATTGTAAGCTGAAACTAGAAAGATAGGAAAGATGCATAAACTTAAAATAACTGTTAATAAAATTAGGATAAACTTTACAAGTTCATTGCCAACAGAAATAGCACAACTTATGGCTAGAAAAGGTGAGAAAGAATCTCAAAATTACCCCAAAATTAAGGAAATGTTTCTTAAGCGATACAGGTTAACTGCTGACCATTTCAGATAGATTTTGTCCAACATAATAAAAACCCAGATACAACTTGGAGAGATTTCTTCTTTGAAGGATGGATAACAGAAGTTAACATTAAAGATTTTGAACAGCTTAAGAACCTAATTATTAGCAACCAAATTAAGAAGAAAACATCTACGATCTGAGAGAACATTTCATGGATAAAAGGGGGAAAATGGAACCAACCGTTGGAATTAGCAGAGAAGTTGGATGTGTATGAAAATATTCTTCATAGATTAAAGAGATCTTCAGCGCCATCTAACAAACCAAATTTTAAAAGTGGATTCCCGACATCAGATAAAAAATCCACTGCTATATCTAGAGAAGCTAGTCACGAGAAAACAATAGGAAATATAGTTTCCAAGAGCACGAACACTTCACTAGAGAAAAGTACCATTCGATGTGATGGGTGTGGAGCTCCTGGATACATAAAATCCTTAAATAGTGTCAATTTGTTTACGTTCGAATCACCTACACCTCTATCCAGTTTAATTGTCCTTAAAATTTGTGGAGTAGAAGTTGATGTATGTGTTGATACCGGTGCGTCACACTCTATTGGGAGAAACGTTATACTATATGCTGCAAAGAAAAAAAGTAATGTTTAAACCTAAACACATTTCTTTGACACTCGCTGATGGAACACAGAGCAATGTAGCTGCCTTGACTACGGTTGTGGATCTTAATGTTGAAGTTAAAGTGGTACCTACAGAACTAATTGTTTTGCCTGAAGTAAAAGGAAACAGAATACTTTAGGCACAAATTTTCTCCAATCTGCTGGGATTGTCTTAGATGTCCTCAACGGTACTTGGCATTTCTGTGAAAATCCTCACGTCCAATACCCTTTCTACAAGATGATTTCCAAGGTTGAAAATTCTACATCCATTTCTGACTCTCAGACAAGAACTGTAGAAATTACCAATTCAGTTAAAGTTTTCGAAACATCCTCTTCAGTAAGTCTTCGAAGCGACGAAGGCAAACATCTAAGTACAGAACAACGTACTCAACTAAATCTTTTACTGTGAGAATTCAAGAGTTGCTTCGAGCGAGGGGGAGACCCAACCTCATAGTGAACATCGCATTAATACTGGAAATAGTCCACCAGTTGCAGAACCTCCTTACAGAATGAATCCTGCAAAAAGAGAATTGCTGAAAAAAGAATTAGATTCTCTCCTGACTAATGGTATAATCGGAGAATGTGAACCTCCATATGCCAGTCCTGTTGTTTTGGTACCTAAATCGACTGGTAGCATAAGACTTTGCGTCGACTGTCGCAAACTAACTGCCACTACTATTGCAGACACATAGCCTTTACCAAGTATGGACGATCTTCTCACAGAAGCAAAGTCAACGGCCTATATATCAACCATCGATGTTAAATCAGGGTATCATCAGGTCAAAATACATGAAGCTGATCAAGATCAAACAGCTTTCATTTGCCCATTTGGGACATATAAATATTTGCGCATGCCTTTCGGATTACGAAATGCGCCCGCAACTTTTCAACGCCTGATTGACAAATTTAAAGCAGACATAAAGGATGTGTTTGCTTGTTGTATTTAAATGATGTCATTATTTTATCAAGAACTTTTGATCAACATGTAAGAGATTTACGAACTGTTTTCTAGAGACTTTCTTTGTTTAAACTCCAGGCCAACAGAGAAAAATGTCATTTTACACGTGACCGAGTTAAATATTTAGGTCACTGGATAACTACGAATGGAATTGAAGTGACCCTGAAAAGGTATCCTCTATTCAGAGAATCCCTGTGCCAACCAATGTAAAAGAAGTTCAGTCCTTCCTGAAAATTTGCTCATGGTTCTGAAGATATGTTCCAAACATTGCGAGCAAGACCACTTAGTAATCTTACCAAAAAAGGGTGTACAATGATTTTGGGATTCTGAACAGCAAGAAGCTGTTAAAGAATCGAAGAAAAGATTAATAACACCCCTGTGCTAAAACAACCAGATGGATCAAAGCCGTTTCTTATCCGCACAGATGCTAGCAGTTATGCTGTAGGAGCAGTTCCTATTCAAGGAGAAGGCACAGAAGAGCATGTTGTTGGGTATGCCAGACGTTTGCTCACACCGGCAGAACGGAATTACTCCACCACTGAACTTGAGGCACTTGCAGTAGTTTGGGCTCTGGAGAAATTTCGAGGTTATGTCGAAAACCAAGAAATAATTATAGCATCTGACTACCAGCCGTTAAAATGGCTTATGAGTATCGAATCACCATCAGGTCGTTTGGCAAGATGGGCTCTTCAGATTCAGTGCTATAATCCGAAAATTGAGTATACGCCTGGAAAAGCTAATGTGCTTGCAGACATGTTGTGTAGATCCTCGAATGGAAATGAAGATGTCCCTTATGACTTATTTGCGATATCAGCCGATTTTCCGGTAAGAAAGTCCAAAAAAATTCGAGACGAACAGTTGAAGGACAAAGAACTAAAAAAAATAATTGACTGCTTCGAAAGCACTTCAAAAGATGAAAACTTCGCAAACTGAACTAGCAGAAGTTATCTTATGAATCAGGGCGTTCGTGGTCCCTATCCAGGAAAGAGAAAGAGTGCTGCAAGAGCACCATGACTCTCCAACGGCTGGACACTATGGGGCTGAAGGAATTTACAATAAAGTTGCCTCTAGGTACTATTTTCCAGGGATTCGAAAATACACAGTCCAGTCACATTAATGTGACCACCACGTACTTTCCATGTCAGAGTTAAATAACCAATCACAGAAGGCAGGTGGCAGCACAGTGCAGTTGAGCGTATATAAAGGGTGTGTGAGGGCTTCGGAAAACATTTCAATCGTTGGCGTAATGCAGAAACGAAGCGATTTATCCGACTTCCAAAAGGGCATGATCATTGGCTTTCGGGCCAAGGGTGGAAGCATTTCCGAAACGGCTGAGTTTGTGAACTGTTCGCGTGCCGCCGTGGTAAAAGTGTACCGTGCATGGCAAAATGGGACTGTCCAAAATCAGCGACGTGGCAAATGTGGTGCACCACGGGCCATAGATGACAGAGGCGAACGACGGTTGCGGAGATGCGTTCGGGCAGATAGACGGGCTACCGTTGAGCAACTGACCACCAAAATGAACCAAGGGGCTACCAAAAGTGTCTCCCAAAGTACTATTCAGCGAACATTGCTGCGTCTGGGCCTCCGAAGCAGACGCCTGGTTCGTGCACCTATGCTGACTGCTGTTCATCGACGGCGAAGGCTAGAATTTGCACGCCAGTACAGCAGCTGGACGTCCACTGAGTGGCGACAGGTTGCGTTTTCGGATGAATCGCGTTTTATGCTCCATCGGACAGATGGACGTTGGCGTATAAGGCGTGAAACCTCTGAAAGGAACCACCCTGCAACCATTGCCGGAACGGTCCAAGCTGGAGGCGGGAGCATTATGGTCTGGGGAATGTTTTCCTGGCATTCTCTAGGTTCACTGATCATTGTGGAAGGCACAATGGATCAATACAAGTACGCATCTGTCCTTGCGGACCATGTTCACCCCTACATGCGCATTGTTTTTCCTCAGGATGATGGCATCTTCCAGCAGGACAATGCGAGGTGCCATACAGCTGCCAGTGTACGTGCGTGGTTCGAAGAGCACCAGGATGAGTTTACCGTCCTCCCCTGGCCAGCAAACTCACCTGACTTAAACCCAATCGAGCATCTGTGGGACCATCTCGATCGAGTTGTTCGCGCCATGGATCCTCAACCGCGTAATCTAGCGCAGCTGGCCACGGCATTAGAGTCGGCATGGCTCAACATCCCAGAGAACACCTTCAGGGACCTATGTGACTCTCTTCCTGCACGTCTCGCAGCAGTCCGCTCTGCGAAAGGTGGTTATTCTGGCTTTTGACAGATGGTCACATTAATGTGACTGGACTGTGTACATCGCTGAATATGTTAAGAATTGTTCGGAATGTAACCGTTACAAACCGACTAATCAGAAGCCAGTTGGTCTTCTTAGAACTCCTGTTTACGCCCAAAAGTTCGAAACTCTAGCTGTTGATTTTTTTGGACCTTATCTGGTAAGAAATAGACTTTTTGGAGTCCCCATTTCGAAAGAAATGGATTTTTATCGTAGAAGATACCAATATAAAATGAGTAGAACTATTTGCCATTAAAGAAGCAACAGCTGTCAACTGCGCCAAAACGTTAGTCGAAGAAGGTTTTCTACTTTATGGACTTCCACGCAGATAGAAAAGTGATAACGGGCCACAATTCATAAGTGTCGTTATGCAACAAACTTGCAAGTTTCTCGAAATTAAGCAAGACCTTATTCCTGTGTATCATCCCCAAGGAAACCCATCGGAACGAAAGAACAGGGATCGAAAACCTCGACTTGTCATACTGGTCGAGATGAACACAATTCCTAGGAATAAAAACTGCCACTGATTCGTTTTAAAAGGACACTGACAAGTGTGAAACCACTAATAACACAGCAGCTTTCTTGCAGTTTGGCAGAGAATTAAGAACAACAGATGTTGTTACCCACGACCTAAAGAGGATAACTTCGCGACTGAGATAACCCCATATCTCAAATGATTTTCCCGTTTAACTTAAGAGATTAAAGACCACGTCGAACAGAAGCAAGACAAGAAAAAATATATTATGATCGTCGAAGTCAAAAGGTTTCTTACGAACCAGGTGATAAAGTATGGGTGACGTTACATCCTATTTGCGGATCACAGAATAGAAAGTGCCAAAAATTCATGCCTAGACGTGAAGGACCTTATTTAGTGATAACCAATCGTTCACGCACTTCATATGATATTGCTGATCCAGCTAAGCCAGATGAAGTCCTTGGGACTTACCACAGCTCAGCCCTACGTGCTTATGAACTGCCCGTTTCAAGAGATAGTGGGATTGTAGCACCTCTTCGGAGACGAGGCAGACCAAAGAAACATATTTTTGGCTCTTCGCCGAGACGTCGTACAAGCCAGAGGGGAACAATAGAGCTCATTGATCCGTGGGGTCTGAAACCCCACGGATCAATGAGTGTCACCTAGCGGCCGCCGGAAGAAAAGCCGGCATACTATGACAAATCTAAATACTAGTACACTAACTGAAGACTCTATTGAGTCGGTGTACTGGAATCACGAACTAAGCATGGTGTTCCCCGAGATTTACTTTGTAACTTAAATGTATAATTCTAACGTCCTTAAATGTAATGTTTTATTTCTTTTTCTTTTAATTGTGTTTTCTGAATTAAAGTTAATTAAAAAGCCCAGGTGAGTCTTTTGTTTAAGGCAGTTTGGTTATAATTCTAGAATTTATTCGAGGAAATAAATGTTTAAGATTTACTTTCTAATGTTTAATATAGATATTTTGAGTTTTTATGTATTTTTGCCTTGTCACGAAGTGAGAACTGAATTAATTGAATGAGAAATACTGAATCGTCTGTGAATATATATATATATATATATTTATTTCTTTTATACATCGTTTTAGATTTATCATAGTATTTGTCTAGAAAATGTGGCAACGATTAGATAATTCTTCAGATGATACACATTATTTTTGCGCATTCTGAGTTATAAACTGAATAAGATGTAACGCTGTTAAGTTAACCTAGCGCCAGTGTCCCTATGGTAAGCAAATATAGTGAATTTTAAAGAGAACATTTATTATTTATTCTATTGTGGTTTATGCGCTATCGACGAAGTAGATTTAATTTATTCCAATAAGTTTAAATGAAATGGAAGAAAAAATGCGTATTATTTAATATTCCGCTCAAGGAAGTCATGTGTTGTACACATCAGATTTTTTCCAAAGGAATTCGTCAGATGAAAAGAAGATTTTAGGTAATAGTCTAATAATATGATGTGGACACCACACGACTTCAATGTACGGCCTATTAAGTTATGCACATTTTTTTCTGCAACAATAAACTGATATTAAATATTGTTAGATAGTTATTATTAGACTAACTGCGTATATAAACTGCTACTGTACAAGGTACTGCAAAAGTACCTTTGCGACTTTTAAATTCAATAATTCTTTCTGGAATTAATATATATCTTGAGTTTCTTTTTTCAAGGTTAAAATGAATGCTCGGGAGTTTCGATATGGAGATGTACAAGCCCGCAGAAAGGATAAAGATCGTAATTTTGTTATTCTGAAAGCGCGGAAGAAACATTATTTTTACTCATAGAAACTTTTGACAGCATTTTAATGTCAAATATGCTTTTTCTAACCATATGGTATTGACGGTTCCAGCCAAATTTGAAGAAGTAGGATCGGTAGTAGACGCAAGGAGAGCAGGAAAACCGCGAAGATGGAAGATAGAAGATATGTTAAAAAGAGCTCATAATTTGTCATCGCGGAAAGATGCATCATTTGTAAGGCATCATTTTTCGTAAAAAAAAAAAAACTTCAAGAAATGCACTGTGCGTTACGAGTTTCAAAATATAAATTTATTTAAATTTTCCTATACTTATTTTAGTTTAAAATCGGGAAGATACTTTTGCGCCACCCTGTATATGTAGTTTTCGTTATTTGTTCAAAAAATAATTTTTTAAATTTGACATTGCCCAAACATGAGTGCTTCTGTCATTGGAAGTATATGACTAAAAACAACGATTGCGAAAATAAAGACCAAGTAAGGAGTTTTAAGCCTGGTAAGAGGGTGGATGTGGGTAATACAGCCAAGCATTTTTTGAAGTATGTGAGATAAATACATACACACATAGAGGTATCTGTATGTATTGTATACAGGTATCTGCACGTGCTTAAAGACGTTACAAAAAATTCCCTTTTCAGGCCATTTTGAATCAAGTTTACAAAGTTTCTGGAAGACACATATATTCTGTCCGTACAAACATCACGGGGGAAAAAAAAATACTGAAAGGTTTCCGATTTTAAAATTCCGTCCAAAGGGGCGTTTTTTGACGTTTTGTGTGTTATGATGTTCTTCGCACTTAAGCCATAAAATTCAGTGCAAAAGCAATATCGCAAAATAATTTTAAAATGAGTATATCTTTAGAATTTCTGATACCCATTTCCGCGCGCTTTAGATAAAAAGGTTTTTTCCCCCTCCCCATAGAGTTGCCTTTACTCTCTTTTAAATCGTTTGAGTTTGTTCATCAAAAATTCGTTTAAAGTTTAACAAAATACGAAATAGATGATAAAACAAATTCCAAATTCGGGCTTCCGGATGCGCATATTCGGGTGGAAACGTACGTTATTCAGAATTGGATGGCTGTAGGTACCGTTGTTTTATCACATTTGGAGACATATACATACATTTATGCAGATTCTTCATTATTTGATTTCTTTAAATATAATACAGAGCTGCAATATTTTGTGGCAACAGTCTGAAAAATGATTCAGACTTTTAGTGTTTCCAACGCAAAATCGCAAAACGAAAACAATAGTCCTTCAGGGACAAAGCTCCTTTGGACCTAAAAAAAACCACCATTCTGTTGAAGTATTCCAGAAAATTTTCGCGACTTCAAACCTTATTTCCTTCTTCATACAAAGAAGTAAAAAAGAAGAAGTTTACCATAAAAATTTCGAACAGTTAATTACCTTTTTATCCCAGGTGCGAAAAGCTTTTTCCAGTGTAATATCTTTCCATTTTAATTAATCTTTACAAGCAATATGTTAATAATGCAATGCGTTAATTATCTTTCCATTTTAATTCATCTTTAAAAGCAATGTGTGTCCGAAATAAAATATTTTTATCTTACACGAGTCAACGTGTTGCCATTCAGTAAAGCGTAAGATATTTAACTCATATTTAATCTATCTGTTACTCAGTAACAAGCTAATTTTTTAAAAACAATGAACACAATTCTTAAGAACATTTTTTTCTACTTTTTAATGTGATATAATTAAATAAACATGTACTAAAATCATGAGATATCTAGTTAGAAATATTAACTGTTTCTATGAAATGACACTAGGTGGACTCAACAAAAGTGATTAATTTTTTTTCGTTTTTATAACTATTTTAGGCTGGTGGACGTGAAAGCGGCTAATTTAAAAATTTAGTGATGATTGCTAGCCGTACGTTATTGTTCAATTTAATTTTGTATGCAAAAGATAAGGTAAAGTAAAGAAGAGTAAAAAATGTTATTAAAGTTCGTTATAAAGTATTAGAAGGTTATTTTATTCACTGGACTTAACATCTAAAATAGAAAAGAAAATCTGAATGGTTTCAGATTTTAAATTACGCCTAAAGGAGCATTTTGTTAATATTTTGTATGTTACTTTTATTTGTTAAATATTATGCTTTTCACGTTTAAACCATAAAATTCAGTTCAAGAACAATATCGCAAAATATTTTTTCAATGAGCATATCTTTAGAATTTCCGATACACAGTCTCGCGCGCCAAAAATAATTTTTTTTCCCCGTACAGTGTTGCCAATCCTCGCTTTGAAATCGGAGTTGGTTAATAAAAAATTCTTTAATGTCTGACAAAATATGAAATCGATAATAAAACAAATTTAAAATTTAAAATTATGGCTTCCACACGCCTATATTCGAGTGGAAACGTTCAATATTCAAAATTTGATGGCTCTAGGTACCGTCTTTTTATCACAGTACGAGAAACATACATACATTTATGCAGATTCTTCATTATTTAATTTCTTTAAATATAACACAGGGCGATAACATTTGATGCCAACAATTTGAAAAGTGAATCGACGCAAAAGGCCAAAACGAAATTAATAGTTCTTCTGTTCAAATTGCCCCTTTGGACTAATAACATTTTTGATAAAGTATTATTCAGAAATACAAGAATGGGCGATCAGCAAGAAAGGTAATTCTTCAACAAAAAAAAACAAGAAAAATACGTCTAGCATTCCCAAAATCCACGGTAAGCAAATATTTATCATATTGGAACAATGTTACGTTTGCAGGCGAATCAAAACTTTACTGGATGAACTGCTATACGGCGAACTTGAACGAAGGCTTCAATACGAAAATTTTATTGCCTATTGGTTAAGCACAGGGTTGGAGAATTAATGGTTTGGAAATGTTTCGCATCCTTTGGGACAGCATCTGAAGGAAAACTTGGAATACAAAATATTTTCAAATTCTATTAGAATAATGATCCTAAACTTATAGCGCTAAATGTTCGCTTATAGTTATTAGACAACTGTTCTGGAGTATGTAAAACTCCCCCATATTCTTCAAACTTAAATGCTATCGAACATGTATGAATTGAGTTGAAGAAATAAGTAAGGAAACTTCCTTTAAACATCTACTGAAAGGATTTCTTAAGGAGGAGGGAACATTCTTACACGAAGATATTAGTTGAATCCAAAGTGTATGTTACGTAAGATTCGTTTCTAGAACTTTTTGAAAAAATACATTTTTTTAGTCCAAAGGGGTTTTGTCCCTGAGGGACTATTGTTTTCCTTTTGTGATTTTGCATCGAATCACTCTGAATGTCTGTTTCACTTTTCAAACTATTGCCACCAAATATTACCGTCTTGTATTATATTTGAAGAAATTAAATAATGAAGAATCTGCACAAATGTATGTATGTTTCTCGCATTGTGATAAAACAACGGTACCTAGAGCCATCCAATTTTGAATGACATAATCCTACTGCGAATATGGGCATCTGGAAGCCCAAATTTGAAATTTGAAATTTGTTTTACTATCGATTTCATATTTTGCGAAACTTGAACGAATTTTTTATTAACAAACTCAAGGATTTCAAAGCGAGCAATGGTCCAGAAAAAAAGATTTTTATCTCCAGCGCGGGAGACTGTATCGGAAATTCTAAAGATATGCTCATTTTAAAATTCTTTTGCGATATTGCTGTTGAACTGAATTTTATGGTTTATGTGCGAAGAACATGATATTTAATAAATAAATGTAATACACAAAAAGTTTATAAAACGCGCCTTTGGGCATAATTTAAAATTTGTAATCTTTCAGATTTATTATTATTATTAGTTTATTTTTATTTATTAGTCCAAAGGGATTTAGTCACGAAAGACTATTACTTTCGTTTGGGCGTTTTGCGTTGTTTCACAAGAAACGGCGTATCACTTTTCAATTTAGTCCTTATGTTTCTTTGTTGGTTATTTTTTATTTATTTATTTATTTATTTTTTTTTTTGACGTAGCTTTCTCTTCAAAAATCGTCTGCGTGCGTTGCACGGGAAAATAAAAAGGAATTTTAATTACAGTTCTAAATAAGTAGCCAAATCAATGTGAAATTCGTAACAATATTCTCTAAAACTTTAACGAATTCTTCAGTAACAAACTCAAAGATTTCAAAGCCAGCAATACCAACGTTGTACAGAAAAACATTTTTATCTCCAGCGCGTGAGAGCGTGTACCGAAATTTCTAAAGATATGCTCAATTTAAAATTAGTTTGTGATATTGCTCTTGAAATCAATTTTATGGTTTAAGTGCGAAGAACATGGTATTTAATAAATAAAGGTAACGCACAAATTGTTAAATAAACGCCCCTTTGGACGTAATTAAAATCTGAAACCTTTCGGATTTTTTTTTTTTATTTATTTATTTTATCTGGAAGTCTCATTTGAAAACATTCTAAAACGCTGAACTCGTTTGAATACATTTTGAACTCGTTTTATCAAGAAGTCTCGTCTGGAAAACGTTGTTTTTCAAACTTTTTTCAAAACAACTAGGTTTTAAAAAAGATGATCAATAGTATATGTGAAAGAAAAATAGTCATTTCACTAATAATTAAAAACTGGTATTTGCAAGTAAAGCTGACAAGCGCAGGTATCCGAAAATAAATGTGAGCCACTGTATATGTATAAAGCAACTTTTTAACATTTTTTTATCTTTTATAACAAAAATACATATAAAATATTCCATGCATATCGAATAGCAACAACGTGTTTGTCGATCTCTTTTATTAACTGCGACGATTTTATTCCCTATTGAAAACAACAATATGCTTCGAAATTTAATAACTGTTATGTGTTTGTAAATGGCATAATACGTTGACGGATTTGTAAAAATAACCAAGAATTTCCTAAGAATATCTGGTACGTGAAAGGTAAAATTAAGACTATAAAATTAAATACTAAATTGTATCAAAAAGGTATTATTAACATATCCTTCACTACTTTTCCCGAAGCTCCTACTGATTTCTAGCGGAACAGATTACCATAAACAGTCAACCATTTCGTTGCCTGAATTTATAATTGGTACCTCATAAAGCCACTTTTTAAGCCAGTTCTATGACGTGAATCAGGGAAATCTAACAATTATGGGCTTCAAACTAACGTTATGAAATGGAACTAATACATTTATTGATTTACCGAACAATAGGATATAAATTGCCATTTATAATAACCATGCCATCCTTCTCTTCAGTTCTTTGTTTTCCGAATAATTCTTTTGAAGAATTCTTCGGAATTTATGCAATATTCCTGCAATATCAACTGTTTCCTGCAATGTCAGTCGAATTCGTGGAAATTGCCATAGGTTTGTTAACACATCACCTATATTCCGATAGGTTTGTTACATCGCATAAAACTTCAGATAACTCAAAATTTTGAGCCAACAGCATCCCTAAACAGTCTGACTTAGTGTTCCAATACCTCGTCCACATATCTCCCAGCGGTTACAGAACCTCCTCGAAGGATATCTGCTCGGTGCAGCCATTCGTCATGCTTCCTCCTCAAACCATTAAACCGCGGTCGCGGAAAAGGGATATCACGGACAAGGGAAGGCAAGTTACGTGTTCCTTTGTTTCTCCAGATCAAAACACGTCTAAAATCACTATTCAGACTATATCTGGACTCGCCACTAAACAAAACTCGGGGTCAGTCGTTTTGGCTCCATTTAACATCACGACAGCACCAGTTTAAACGGGCCCCTCTGGAAACGGGAGTGAGTGGGACACAAAGCATTGCTTTTCCCGTATACTGTCCAACCAAAAAAAATGTATAGGGGCTCCTTTCACCTTCTTTGGTCCAACCTCGTTAAGCCTTCGTGCAGCAGTAAAACGGCTAGTGGCAGCCTAAAGGTCTAACACTGAATCTCTTGTAGTTGCTTAGGCTGTTGATCAACTGATCCATTGCTTAAGAAGCAGCTCCAAACTATTGCTATGACACTTTAAAGGCATATTCAAATCTTAGGTAACCTCTACTTGTGTTTGACCTCCCTCGGTTCTACCGATTATTCGCCACTTTTGACCTTCACTAAAATGATGCCTTTGAACCATAACTGCTGAACAGTGATCCCTCTCAAAAACCACATTCACTTGAAACAGCAATACAAGCCGGAATTCCAACATGCGTCCATTGCGCACTACATTGTCAATCGCCGAATCTGCATATTTCCTTTTCTAACGTATGCGCGGAAGTGCAATTTTGTGTTCAATTGTATTTAATTAACATGAATAATTACAACATTGGGTACTGATTGCACATTTTTGAGCATTTTGAGTGAACATATTTTTTCTCATTATCTTTTAACCTTGATGATCTGTGTACTAATGGTTAAAGTACCGGTACATATCACAATCATATTTATTTAAAACAAAGCTACATGCGAATAAAAATATATAGTAATAATTAAGATTACAGTATTTAATTAGATACCTTTGATTGTACTTCTTTCTACCTTTGTATCCCAAATTTCGCCCGCTGTTATCGTTGTCCGCTACTACTGTCTAGGCCTCAAATCCTTTAATGCACAGGACTGCTGTCTACGTCGTCTGCTACAGCTTGCAAGTCGTCACTATCATCACTCTTTGTCATGGCCTACATGACCATTCGGTCTGTGTTCTCATGTGGAATGATCTTCAGAACTATCATGAGCGTTAGATATCCCCATTTCAAATCCACAGTGAATCTTTTCGCTATTATTCCTTCATTAATTAGAGCCGGAGCACCCAAAACCCTTGAGCAAATCCATTATTAAGACGAAAACGACAACTAAATGGACGAATCCATTTTAAAATATGGAGTCAGCTCGCTTTAAGAACGCCTTGAGCATGCGGAAAATTTCTTGAATACTTACAAGAATTTCAGAACTTAGAAATTCCACAGTTCAAAAATTCATTAAGGTATTTCATTTACTTCCAGGTATTCAAAATATCTCTATTCCACAATTCAAAAACATTGTGAAATGCATAGTATTAAAATTTGTAAGTGCAAAATGAGGAACATTATTAATCGGAAAAGGAAAAACCGTCAGTCATTACACCTACACGGGAAAAAGATGCAAATGAATGCCCCCCCCAAAAAAGGTAATGTTTCTAATGTTTTTAAACATAAATTCCTGGTTAAAAAAAAAAAATCGCCGACACAAATTAACACAGTCTTTAAACGCATCTGTAGCAACAATAAATAAAATAATAAATCCAGATTTACAACTTAAGAACGTTAGCAAACGTAATGTTCCCCAGCTTTTTCCGAGGCAAAAGTATAATAAGTATTAATAAAGTATAAGGTTTACCTAAATGACTGCAATAAAAAAGGTCTATTTAATATCGAAAATGAAGGGAAAAAATTGTACAAATCTGGTTCCGTCCATGCGGAGAAAGTTTCAGTAAGGGGTTTATGAATGCTGCTCTTAGTGTGGGAAATTAAAAATAAGAAAATAGGAAAAAAAGGTGTTGAAAATCAGTTCAACATACTGTCAAGAGAAAGGTTTACGCCTGATATTTACCGAAGAAATTCCGTATCTTTCAGTGACTTTCAAAAAGAAAGCGGCAAGACAAAGCAACAAGTCATACTTCGAAAAGTACCACTGCATTCCTTAAAAAAATAAATATATAAAGACTGATACAGGTATTACAGATATAAATTTTCAACGCGTTCCTGCGAAGCCGACTGGCGTTTCACCTATGGACTATTGTGCTTTTGGTCTCTTGAAATAAGCTCTTTCTAAGTTTAAACCCACCACAATGGATAAGTGGTGAAAAGACTCTGGAAAGTACTGGAAAAGGAATCGAAATCATTACTCTTGGAAATTTTACGTGAAGTCTTTCATGGAAACCACGATTGCATGTCCACAGGAAAAAAAAAAAAAAAAGAGTTTGAAAGCTTTCAGATCTTATATTACGCCCAAAGGGGCGTTTTTTTTAACGTTTTCTGTGTTACCTTTATTTATTAAATAGTATCATGTTCTTCGCACTTAAACCATAAAATTCAATTCAACAGCAATATCGCGGAATAATTTTAAAAGGAGCATATCTTTAGAATTTTCGATACACAGTCTCGCACGCTGAAGATCATTTTGTTCCCCCCATACAGTGTTGTCATTCCTTACTTTGAAACCATTGAGTTTATTAATCAAAAATTCTTTAATGTCTGACAAAATATAAAATAGATAATAAAAGAAATTCCAAATTCCAAATTAGGGCTTCCAGATATCCATATTCGGCGGAGGATTACGTTATTCAAAATTTGATGGCTCTAGATACCGTTGTTTTATCACAATGCGAGAAACATACGTACATTTATGCAGATTCTTCACTATTTATAATTTCTTTAAATATAATACAGGGCTGTAATAGTTGGTAGCAATAGTTTGAAAAGTGAATCAACGCAAAATGCTGAAACGAAGTTAATAACCTTTCTGGGGGGGACTTTACATTTTAAACATTAATTAAACGACCCCGAAATCGTTCTAAAAGTGTGTACCGTCTATAATTTTTTTGAGATGAGAGCTTCTTTCATGCAATGGTTTCGAGATTTCACTATATACAGAAAAGAATCGATTTTTTAAAAATATATTTATGTTTGTTTAATATGAATTTTATGTAAAATTTCAGAATAAATTGTGTACATTAGTTTTATAATCTAAGTGCACGAAATAGAATTTTTTCTGAAATTTCCACCTGGGAAGGAAGAAGCCGTAAATAAGGGAGGGGGAAAGCTAGAGTTCATCTTGTATCGCTAAAAAATTAAATTTCACACATACATAAAAGTGCTGCTTAGCTCTGCTATTAAATAATGAAGCATGTCTGTGCATGTATCTATATTCCTCGCATTGATGAAAAATAGCTGCACTTAGAGCCAACGAATTAGAAAGACTCATAGTCCTTCCATCGAGCAGCCCGAAACTTGAATTTCGAATTTTATTTTAATTTAATTCATATTTTGTACGAATTCAATGAATTTTTGAATAAAACTCAGAAATTTAAAAATTCTATGTTGCCACTATGCAAAGTGTAAGATATTTAAGTCTCTAATTTAATCAGAAAACTCGGGAAAATGAAAGAAATGTGTTGCCACTCGGTAAAGCACAATATAATTATCTGTCGAATTTAGTCGCAGTGTGAAGAAAACAGAGGCATCTAGAACCACCGAAATTTGAACACAAGAATATACGCAGTTTTGTCACTCCAACAATGTGCAGATCGAAATCCGAATAATGAATTCGATTTTGTTTTGTTATTTATTTCGCATTTAGGGCAAGTTTAAAGAAATTTTGATTAAAAACTGAGCGATACAGAAGTTTTGTGTTGCCACTCGAGTAAGCACAATATATTTATCTTTCGAATTTAACCAACATACTCAGCGATTTCAAAGAAATGTGTTGACACTGCCTGAATTAAAATGTTTTCCCTTCCACGTGGCAATGCGTTGTCATTCAGCAAAACTTTAAGATGACATTTTATTTTTTTTCAGATTTATTCTGCTATTAATAAACAATAATGCAGCTTCATTTCAGTTTTTATTAATTACTGGTTAGACCTGTGAAATTACAGTAGCTGGGTTCATTCAAATCATGAGATATATTTTTCTTTTTTTATAATAGCTATTTTAAGCAAATAAATCTCAGTTTTGTAAATGAGACTATAAAATGAAAGAATGTTATGATAAATTTGTGATGGTTAAAGGGTTAATTATGTTACCTTCATATTTTTTTAGCATTATTAGCTTTGCATTCTTTTCGCAAATTTTCGAAACTGCAGTGAAAGCAGTTTATTATAGTTTGAGTATACAAAGCCCACCGACATCCCCGTCTTTTTTTTTATTTCTGCCGTACAAAAACGTAAACTTTCAACCTTATAAAGAAATAATATGTTTATGAACTCCTGAAGGACTATTTGTGGTATTACTATGTTCTCTTCATATTAGTCCTAAAACAGACTGTTGATAACCTGTGTTAAGTCAGATCTTTCGTTTACCTTTGAATTAATAAATAATGCAGCAAAATTTTGATTATCTCAAATATGTAAATTTTGTTAATCGATTTTATAGAATAATCAATTCTCCTATTAAAAAATATTATTTTAAACAAACTATTCATTTACGAATTCATTTGAACTAAATACAAGTTCACTAGCGAATAATAAGTAGCCCAAAGGGCTAACTATTGCCCAAATGGCTAATAATTGCCATTTCCTTTTGGCGTTTTGCATTGGTTCACTATAAATGTCGGTTCACTTTTCAAATTGTTGCCACCAAATATTAGAGCCATGTATTATATTCAAAGAAATTAAATAATGAAGAATTTGTATAAATGTATGTATGTTTCTCGCATTGTGATAAAACAATGGATTACTTTATTCAAAATTAGAGTATTCTAATTTTGAATAACGTAATCCCCCCACCGAATATGAGCAACTGAAAGCCCAAGTTTGGAATTTGTTTCATTATCGATTTCATGTTTTGCAACACTTTAGCGAATTTTTGATTAATGAACTCACCGATTTCAAAGCGAGCAATAGCAACACTGTACTGGCAGGGAAAAAAAAAAAAAAAAAAAAAAAAAAAAAAAAAAAAAAAAGGGAAAAAAAAAAAAAAAATCCAGCGCGTGAGACTGTGGAATTCGGAATTTCGGAAATTCCAAAGATATGCTCATTTTAAAATTATTTTGCGATATTGCTGTTGAATTGAATTTCATGGTTTAAGAGCGAAGAACATAATATTTAATAAATAAAGGTGACACACAAAAAGTATAAAAAAAATATGCCCTTTTGGAAGAAATATTTTTTATTTATTTTACTTTTACTTTCGTAGCGTTAGCTGTTATAGACGATTTACGTATGGCATATGCTGCAACAGCGCGAGGTCTTTTAAGTTATCTGTGACATGGCCTCGTAAGCCTGCTCTCAGAATGTTGTCATTCGAAATTACACTTTTTTTTTTTAGTATATTAAAATTATTCTGTAATAGTGTAATAATTTGAGTA
Organism: Stegodyphus mimosarum; assembly: GCA_000611955.2. NCBI lineage: Eukaryota > Metazoa > Arthropoda > Arachnida > Araneae > Eresidae > Stegodyphus > Stegodyphus mimosarum. The sequence continues at coordinate 447,108 of KK116110.1, forward strand.
AACTAAAAGTCATAACTACACTTTTTAATACCTCAAATATTTATTTTTTTAGTAACATAATTTAGAGAATTTAAAATGCATCCAAATAATAATTATTAAGAGTATTTTCAGAATTGTTACAATTAATAAAATATATTTCTAACTCCATATTTTGTGTACAGAAACATTTGGTATTTATTTTTTTATTCTTTTAATAAATGTTATCAACTGGCAACATTTTCAAAAATAATATTTAAACTAATCGATATTCAGATTTCCTATTATTCAAAGTTTTCAGCGCTCACGTGCATACTGGCGATAAATCCACCAATCTGGCATCCCCAAAATATTTCCCAGACGGGAGAAAAGCGCATGCGTCGACTGACTGGCGTCACACGTCACTTCCTAAGTAGGCCAGAGAGATGCCTCGCAGCCAATGGTGGCCGAGACCGGAGACTCGGGCGAAAAGCTGATAGCGAAAATGTGAAGTAGTAGGTCAAATTCTAAATCGTTTTCTTTTGTTTGTGTTTTCTTTTCTTACAAGGGACTGAAGAAGGGTGAGATTCCGCAGGCGAAGGAAGGAAAGGAGATTCATCCCCCTTTTCGAATTCTCACGAGTAGCAAAAGATCGTGGGGGGCAACAGTTGTCACCGGAAGTTCTTAGTTTTCATTCATCGATTCACTAGCATAATCGCAATCGAAATAAATCCAACCAATTAAATTATCTTATAATCTAAATAAAAAAAAGGAATTTCATGGAAATAGTTATTTTTTAATATGCGAAAAATAATTTATGTGAAAAAAATTAATGAATATTTTTGTAGTTAATAATAAATTTAGTCCATTCATAATTTATGAAAGCATAAAAAATTCGTCTGACTGTTATTTTTTATGGTTCGCTTAAATCACCTTCGGGGCCAATGCACACGTAATGATCTGTTACTTCCAAATATGATAAAACATAATTTAGCATTGTATCAAAATCGTAACAACTGTAAAAAATTGGAACACATTTCGTCCTTTAAAAAAAATTCTCCATATTTTTGTACCACTTATATATTTAATAACTTATTTGTTTTTAAGGTACTTTTAATGCATACCTTAGTCACAGACTACTTTTTAAAATCTTCTACATGTACAACTATAAGAATTAAACCTAATACTATACCGAATTCTATTGAATTCTATCTACGTTAAGAATTCAATAGAAAGAATAAATGGCAATACTATATTACTTTTTAGTGGATGCTCTTTTGAAATTGTCCAACGACGAGAATTCAGAGTTCTAAATGCAACCGCTTATGTGTGTTTTTTGCAAGAAGTATCCAATCGCTTACATGTTTTTCTTTTTCTCTAAGTTTTAATTATATATATTGTAATAATTCGATTTTTTAAGTTTATAAAATTCTATATTATTTCTGTTTTAAAAGAAATCACGCAAATGATTTGCAAAATTTTCTATTTTTCTTTTTTTAATTCAGGAAAGTTCTGTTCTCGACAAATGAAATTTTTATAATTCCTATACTTAGTTTACATATGATGAGTATATACCAGTAAAAATTTCTGGCAGTGAAAAAATTCGATTTCTGTTTTTTGATGAGGGCATATCAAGAATACTAGCTTGCGAGTTCTTTCAGTCGTTGAACTAGAACTTGAAAGATACGATTGCAAATTTTTGTCACTTTGAATGTGGCAACTATTTCCATTTAGCGATAAAGACTTAGAAATACGAGAGCACGTTGCTGCCAATGAATGATGCACAAGATCTTTTATTTATCGGTACTTGTGTATTAGCGCTACGACAACAGTAGAAGTCGTGAAATTTTCATAATGCGCCAATCTGTGGCAACCACGCGCATATCTTTTTCTGTGTTTAACAAGTAGCATCGCTGTTTTCATATGCCTTCATTTTGTTGTGTTCCAATGGTTTATATAAACAAATCGTGAGAATTTTTGTCTGAACATTCTTAAAGCATACATTGCTGAATCAGTTTTTAAAGCAATTACCACGAGATTTCCACCAGAATAAAAAAAGGGTTAGGTTAGAGCTATTCAGATTTTGGCAAGTGCATGAAAGCTTTGTGCCCAACAGGAGGAAGCAGAGGTTGTTTCAAAATAAAATGGCTCATATTCACGTTAGACACGGAAGAAACCACAAAAAAATCTCGCGCAGTTAGGCCCCTGTTCGCTGGGATTGGAAACCGGGGTGAACTAGCAGTGTTTGGCGATATTATCGTTCAGCCGCTGATGGGCGTTCTATTCATCTTCGATGTAACAAAAAGTGATCGCATCATCATCATAGTAAAAAATATAAATTATTTAAAAAATTGTTTTACCTGTACTTCTCAAAAACATTTTGCAACAATCATTACTTTACACATTATTAATTAAGATTATTTTTATCAAATTTTATTTATTAATATTATTTTTTATATACGATAAATGTAACGCATTTCTATTCTTCTACCCTATAACTAGAGCAGAACTAGGCAGAACTGGGTGGAATATGACAATTTTACAATTGGTTACAATCATCGGGGGGGAGTGGAAACCAAATTTGGGGGTGCCCAGCAGAATAAGCCTAATTCGCATGCTAAAAAATTCGCTTGGAAACTGGGGTTTGTGTCACGACGAATTTCACAAAAAAATCGCCATCGAAAATTAGCATTAATGTTTCTGGGGATGAGGATGTCTTCCCAAAAATGAAGTAATAACATAAGTAACTAGGGTACATAACTAAATAAACGCTGTACTGCACATATTTAAGTTCGAATTTTCATTTACAGACGAATCAGATTCTTAAAACGTATTCACCATCGTTGTATTTTGGAATTATTTTGCAATTTTTGGAGCAGGAAAAATGAAACACAATCAACTATGACTTCATCGGGACCTTCCGATAACAAGCCTGACGCGTTTCCAATTTACACCCCGAAGAAATACAGTAAGGAGTGAAAAAAATACAGTAAATAAATTTTGACTATTTTTTAATGCATTTTATAAATAAATCAAGAAAAGAGTACAGAAAATGTTGATAAATACCAAAACTTGAATAAAAGCAGGTTTTTATTTTCATAAATAAAACTAAATATTTAACAAGTAAATAAAACACTGACCTCATCAGCCCTGAAATTAAAAAATCCCACCCTCCACCAAGAAGAATTTCCACTGGTTCAAAACCCCTGCTCTAATGCAACAAAAGTCGTGGAATGCTTTTGCTGAAAGCACCGAGTGCATGAAGTCGAAAGTTCTAATAGCCCGTTGCCGCAGTTAAATGCAATTCTTGTACGAAAACGACACCTGAGGACCTTCTATGTAAAGAGACGTTAACGTCTCCGCAAGATGTGTCTAGATTGGAGATTGGATTGCTATTTCTGATACGTCTGTCAATGTCATAGAATTCGTAGGTTGCTCAACTTCCCGCCTTTTTTTTTTTTTTTTTGTATCATCCACTGATTGAGGCTAAGTACACATTCATCTTTATTGAGAAATCTACTCAGTGTCATCTTAGTAAATTGAAATAATGATTCTTCGTTTGGCAGCGGAGGTCAGGATTCTTTACAGAAATCAACAACTGTTTTATTGACCGTTTAAATATCGAAACAGGACAAATAAAGTCATAATCAGCTTTACGAAAGAACATTTCCATGAACTTAAAGAATTCTGATTCCATTATCTCGCAATTCCTGTAAAAAATTGACGGTAGGCTCTCTCTTTTAGTTTAAAGAGACGCTGCTGTTTATCGCCTAGATTAGTGCGAGGACATCAAATAGAACAAACTAAAAAAATAAATAAATAAAATAAAGTAATATAAATAAATATATCTTTAGAATTTCCGATACACAGTCTCGCGGGCTAGAGATTAAAATGTTTTTTTTTTTTTTTTTCGTACAGTGTTGCCATTGCTCGCTCAAACTGCCCCTTTGGGCTAACAAAAGATTTCGCACACACATGCATTTTCTTTTACTTCCTTGTCCGAAGTAAAAAGGAAGTATTGTAATCGCGAAAAATTTCGGGTACCAAAATATCCATTTTGACCGCTATCGAATGCAATTTAACAATGTCTTTGCATGGCATCTGTACGTAAGGACAGAATAAAAGACGCCTTTTCCCCTAAAAAATTATAAAACTGATTTAAAATGGATTCTGAAGAGATTTTTTCGTGGCGTCTGTGCGTATATACGTACGTACGTATGCATATATGTTATCTCGCAGAACTCAAAAGCGAGTAGCCTCAAAACGTTTAAATTTTGTATACAGGATTATTATAACATGCCGATGTGCACCTCCTATTTTGGTTGCAATCGGCCGCACCAAAAGTTTATAAATTTATGCATATACATCCACTCTGTTACTCGGCTCAGTGAGCTCATCTTTTTTATGCTTATATGTTGGTAAATTGTGCATTTTTTGCTTTAAAAATGATTGAATTATGTTGATCTGATCTTCCGGTTAAGGTTTTTATGCCTTTAGTAAATCTGCATGCAAGATTTGTAGAATTATCAACAATTTAAAAGTTGTTTAAGTGCGGAAAATCTTAATCATTTTTCTCATGGCGGACATATTTGTTTACATTTGAAATTTAGGAGAATATTGGATTTGTTGCCAATCTAGAGAAACTAAGCTTCTGAACAACAAAGATAACGCCTTCTTTTATTATTGTGAATTAAATCATGCTTAATCAATTCTGAAATTTATCGAGGAAATAAGTGTTTAAGATTTACTTCGTTATTTTTAATATAGATATTTTGAGTTTTTATGTATTTTTGCCTTGTCGCGAAGTGAGAACTGCATTAATTGAATGACAAATACTGAATCGTCTGTGAAAAACTTTTTCTTTCTTTCTTTTTTTAGAATTTCTTTCATATATCGTTTTAGATTTATCATAGTATTTGAATACAACATGTGGCAACGATTATATAATTCTTCAGATGATATGCATAATTTTTGTACATTCTGATTTATAAAATGAATGAGATGTAACGTTGTTAAGTGAAGCTGGTGCCAGAGTGTCGCTGTGGTAAACAAATATAGTGAATTTTAAAGAGTGCATTTATTCTGTTGTGGTTTATGCGCTATCGATGAAGTAGATCTAAATCAATCCAATAAGTTTTAAATGAAATGCAAAATGCGTATAATTTAATATTCTGTACGAGGAAGTCATGTGGTGCACACATCAGATTTTTTTTTTTGAACCCATCACTAAAAAAAAAAAATCAATGGTAAAAATAAGTAACAAATTAAATTAAACTGCACAGTAAAGCGTACACTTAGCACATATGTAATGCACCGTTGATAAATAAAAAATATATATATCATTGCTAAACGGAAAACACATCATCGTTTAGGCAGATTTAAAAAAAAAAAAATAACACTTAAACAGAATCAAAAGGACGATGGAGTAAAACTTTTACGATCTAAACGTGACAAAAGAAAGATGATTTTAGATGGATATATTTACAATGAAATTTCAGCAAATGACGAAAGAATTATTTTTAGATGCCGTTTAATAACGTTTAAGAGGATGATACATATTAACATATGTAATGCACCGTTGATAATTAAAAAATATATGTATGTATTATAAATTCAAATCACAATCGAATTAATATATCAATTAAAAATTGCAATGCTGTCTACAAGTGAAGAGCAAAAATTCCGTGTATGTTGAAAGAGTTGGGGACAGACATACAGGAATTAGAAATATGCAGTTTTTGTAAGGTAAACGCTAAGGTGGGGAATCCTCTGTTTAAGCGGCTGGTATGATGCGCGTCTCTAAACTTACGCTTGTATTCTCAGTTTGCAATCTACACTTCTTAAACAAATATATAGAATTAAACTTTTACGTTCTTCAAACTATAGTTTTTCCGGGCATTTCGGGACCAAAAAACGAGTTGTAAAAAAAATCGGGGAAGAGAACGAAAACCCGGTCCTGGGAAATTGTGGACGTATTCTCATGCTTAACAGTAAAATTCTGTTGGTACACAATCTGCTACACTCGTCAAATTTCTAAAAATCACAACAGTGCTAGCTTGGCGAAATAAAATAAAATGCAGTAAACACTGACTATTTACGCGCAACTAACTATCAGACTACATTACCACTCATACGCGGTCGGCTTCACCAAAATTTCTCTATTTTTGACGCGTTACTATGCGCATATACTTTGCCAAATTTTCAAAATTCTCTTTGTGGTTGCTAATGTGTTTTTTCATATATCTAATATCTAATGACGTATTTAGATTGACTGCAATATTTGTAATTTCGAAGACATAAACATTCGCGCAAACCTCAAACCTCAAATTGCGCGTCTTAATTTTTGCTTTCTGATCAGACCATTATAGTGCAATCGAACTTAAAAAAAAAACTGAAAGCTTTCAGATTTTACATTACGCCCAAAGGAGCGTTTTTTTAACGTTTGTGTGTTACCTTTATATACTGCTACGAATTTCACATTTATTTGACTATTTATTTAGAATTGTAATTAAAATTCCTTTTTATTTCCCCGTGCAACGCAGACGATTTTTGAAGAGAAAGCTACGTCGAAAAAAAAATAGAAAAAAAAAAATAAATAAATAAATAAAAAGAGCGCGTGCATTTAATGCTTAATAAATAAATATCTCGTAATTACTGTTGCCATCCAGAAGAATCTAGAAAAATCGTGATTGTTCTACTGATAATTAAAAAGCTTATAAAAGCCGAGGTGAAACACCTCATCTCAGTAGATGTCGAAAATTTTGTAAAAAATCTAAACTCGATTAATGGTCATGAACATGTCAAACCCACCTCACCTAATGAAATAAACAACATTATCAAGCGATTAAAAGCTCGTAAAGCCCCTGGATTTGACGGAATCTCAAATAAAGCACTCAAAGTTCTTCCGAAGATATACATTGTTCTGATTACCAACATAATTAATGCTTGTTTAAGGCTAAATTATTTCCCAGGACAGTGGAAGCACGCAATAATCACAGTTTTTCTAAAACCGGGAAAAAATCCAAAGGATGTCAACTCCTACAGGCCTATAAGTTTACTACCAAGCTTAGCCAAAGTATACGAAAGAGTTCTTCAGAAAAGGCTTGTTGAGCATCTAGAAAATAAAAATATTCTTAGTCAAGATCAATTCGGCTTCCGTAAAGGCCACAGCACAGTTCTACAACTGCTTAATGTAACAGAATATATTGCTGATGCTTTCTCAAAAAAGAACACCATAGCAAGTTGCTTCCTAGATTTAGAAAAAGCATTCGACAAGGTGTGGCATGAGGGCTTGCTCTTTAAGCTGCACCTTGCTCGACTGCCTGTTAACTTCATCAAATTGATTAAATGCTATTTAAAAAACCGCACATTCCAGGTTAAAATTAAAGATTCACTATCTGCAAGAAAAAGAATCAGAAGCGGAGTGGCTCAAGGAAGTGTCCTTGGCCCCTTTCTTTTCAATGTCTTTATTAATGACATGCCTACACCATTAAATTCCAAAATTGTAAAATTTGCGGACGATACTGCAATTTTGACGAAATCCATAAAGCCGCAACTCGCCGTCGATAAGCTGGACATTGCAGTCAACCAAATTATCCACTATTTAAATAATTGGAAGCTTAAAGTAAACCCTAACAAATGCCAAGTTTTAATATTCAGAAGGCACAGAAAATTCACTCCCATAGAAATAAACATCAAAATCAACAATCACCCAGTACCCATTGTTAATAAGGTCAAGTATCTCGGTGTTTATTTTGATGCCCAGTTACTTTTTAAAGATCATATAATATATACTTTGCAAAAAGCCATAGCCGCCAAAATTGTGATTCAACCCCTTATGAACAGAAAATCAAAATTAAGCTTGAGACTCAAAAGAAAACTGTATCTGGTTCTAATTAGACCAATCCTTCTATACGCAATACCAATTTGGGCTACAGTCTACAAAACGTACAGGAAAAAACTGCAAGTATTTCAAAACAAAACTTTGAGAGAAATTACAGATTCCCCATGGTTTGTGCGAAACCTTCAACTACACAAAGATTTAAAGATCAACCCAATAGCTGATCAAATTCTTTCAACATGTCACAACTTTTACCAAAATATTAACAGCTCATCCTATGATCATATTCGAGAACTAAGTAACTACGATCCGACCTTAGAAATAGCTGCCAAACGGCCGCGCTCGATATTCCACAATTCCAAGTGGTAAATACTTAAACCAAGAGACTTTGTTCTTTAATATTATGGACTTGATCGGCACCAGATCTGACAAAGCTCAGGTTTATAATTTAAACCTCACAGTATTATCTGTGTTTTCATATTTGTGTAAATGTAAATATCAAGAGACTTTGTATTCATATGGACTTGATCGGCACCAGATCACACAAAGCTCACGTTTATATTTCAAGTTTTCCAATAGTGCAATTTGTGTTTTTCATAAAGTGTGTATAGTGTATAATCATAACGCTGAATTTATTCAGTAAAGACTCAAAAGACAGAGACTTTTGTGCTTGGAAAGGACTTTGTTAAACTTACCTATGAAGCAGTCAACTGCATGGACAGTAAATTAGTGGTGACCCCATCACATGACCTTTATCAGCAGATTTCCAGTACCATTATGTCATGCATTACTATCGATGCTTTCCTATGTCTGTACTTACATGTACATGTATAGCTTCGCCACTTTCGGCGCGGCAGTATTGCCTTTGTTTTTATAATCATCGCCTAAGGGCAGAAATTACCAAAAGTACCGGTAAAAGTTGTTTTTGCAACTATAAGCCGTAAGATCAAAGAACCGATTACGATTACCTCATCTCAGTTGTTGTTGTTGCTGTTATACTTGTAGCTGTAAAAAGCGAACTGTTGTTTGTTTACTTAATGCTGTATTGATTGTAGCGATTTCGCTGTGAGATAGAACTATTTTATCTGTTTTGAACTGAGTTTTTGCTAAAGGTTTGAGATATTGTGATACTGGGCGAAGATCTGTGAAGAAATATTTCAGCATTTTAATTTATTTCTTGTGGAAAGAATAAATTTTTGTTAACTTTTTAACGACTTATGCATTCAATATATAACGAACCCGTACGCAAGTAACAATTTTTGGTGTCAGGAGTGGGGTTCGTTTCCGCGCCTATCAAGAAGGAGGGAAACTAATTCGTGGCCATCTCGCGGGGCAGAGGTTGCCAGATAATGAAAAGCTCCAGTTTAAAGCGCTTCAGATTTCTGCAGTGAGTGGCGGCAATAACGGAATTTTCATCATGGAACAAATCAATGGAATTCCTTGTAACATGATGATCGACACGGGAGCCAATGTTACCATCATTCGAAAAGATTTGGCTCAACAACTCGAAGGTAAACTTATCTGGACGCCGCCCTGCGTCACCCTCCAGACGGTGTCCGGCGAGAAGATCAATATAGTAGAAGGGAAATTACACGTTAACATCACCTTTGGAAGTGCCGGTTATCATCACACAGCCTATGTAGCAGAAATTACAGACCCTTGCATACTCGGATTGGACTTTTTAAGG
>KK116111.1:0-19695 GCA_000611955.2 Stegodyphus mimosarum
AAATAATAAAAAACATAACAAGAAAAAATTTTAAAGAATAGAAAAAAAGTACATTTATAAAAATGAAAGAAAATGCGAAAAAAAAATAAATATTCCTTTTTTGAAAACAAATGAAAAATGTAGTAACAACTTCTTTAAAATAAAAAGCGAAAAGAAAAAAAAAAATTAAACTTGTAAAAATAAATATTACTTTTGTAAAAACCCAAAAAAGTTAAACGTAAAAAAGTCTTTAAAGTAAAAATATGAAAAGGATTAAAATTCGAAAAAAACTTTTGCAAAATAAAAAAGTGAAAAAAAATTGTAAAAATAAATTTTTTTCTACGGATATAAAATTGTGGAAGCAATAATTTGGGACAGTAAAACTTACGTTAGCAAAAGCAAAACATGTAAATTTAATTTAGTAAGAACAAGAAAAAAAGAAAAAAGCAAAATGAAAATGTAGTAACAACTTCTTTAAACCAAAAAGCAACAGGGAAAAAAAATTAAAACTTGTAAAAATAAGTATTACTTTTGTCAAAAAAAAAAAGTTAAACATAAAATAGTTTTTAAAGTAAAAATATGAAAAGTGATTGGGAAAAAAAACTTTTGCAAAATAAAAAGGGAAAAGAAAATGTAAAAATAAATTATGGAAACATTAATTTGCAACAGTAAAGTTTACATTTGCAAAAATAAAACGTATAAATTTAATTAAGTAAGAACAGGAAGAAAAAAAGGAAAACAATGAAAAATATCCTAATAATAAAGCAAAAAAATTAAACTGGGAAAATCTTATATTTACAGCAGCACAGAATAAAGTAATGGCTTAGAAAGTTGAGGTTTGCGCACGCGCTATCCTTCAGCCTAGTGACATTTTGGCGGTTCCCTCTGTACAAGGTCAAATGGAGAAACAGGGTGGACAAGGTGAAAGAACAGGTTTGACAACATGAAGGGGTAGCCGAGCGGTAAAGCGCTAGACTCCCATCCAAGAGATAGCAAGTTCGAATCTCGGTCGTGGAGTTATTTTTAAAATTCAGGGAAAATGATATTAAATTCATTAAAAATGGATTAAAATATAATGGAATCAATTAAAACAAGCGGTAAAGCGCTAGACTCCCATCCAAGAGATAGCAAGTTCGAATCTCGGTCGTGGAGTTATTTTTAAAATTCAGGGAAAATGATATTAAATTCATTAAAAATGGATTAAAATATAATGGAATCAATTAAAACTAATTAAAAATAATGACGTACTAAAAAAAATAAAATTCTTATTAAAAAGGATAAATAATTAAAATTAGTGACATACTAAATAATTAAAAAACGTGTCAAATAATTAAACGGCGTAAATAATAAAATAAAACGGATATCATGCCAAACACGTGGTTCAAAAACTCGTTGCCACAAACATAAAAAAACAGTGTCGTTGCCACAAAAAATAAAAACTTTGAAAAAATCGTTGCCACAGAATAAAAACGAAACTTTGATGATGTCATTCCATCACGTGATACAAGATGGCGCTGGTGTCGTCACTTCCGGAGAAATCCAAGATGGCGGAGGCCACGCCCCTTTTCTGTGACGTCACTTCCGGCTGTCACGTGATCCAAGAAGGCGGAGGCGGCACATCAAAGGCACGACCCCCCGTTGCGTCATCTATTGTTCTCTTACGTCATCCATTGTTCTATTACGTCATGGCGGCATCCTTTGACCGCACGAGGACCCCGGCTTACTACTTATGTCGATAGCTTCACTAATAGAGGGACTAGTAGGCATGGGTAGAAATTTAAAACCATGGGAATTGCTCCCTGCTGTCGCTACGAATTTCTTCAAGATATCAACTTCTTTGGCGACCTCAGAAACCCTGACTTCACTTTGTTGTGCAATTTGGTGTTGGACGAAAGAAACTCTTCCTTCAGTTCGTTCCTCCACAGCAGAAACTCTCCCTTCTATTTGTTCTTTGAAAGAAGAAACTCTTTCTTCAGTTTTTCCAATCTTACTTTATACCTAGTCTATTCTACCTTCATAGCCTCGAATTTGTTTTCTATTACTCAGGTAATTTCTCTTTTCATTTCCTCTTGACATGCTTCAGTCTTTTCTTGAACAGCTTTCATCTTCTCTTTAACGGATTCTTGGCCGGCTTTCATCCTTTTTTTAACGGATTTCATCTCTTCTTTAACGGAATCTTTCGCTTCTCCTTTAAATGACGCGCTGCATTGCACGGGAAAATGAAAGAATTTTATTTACAATTCTACTAAATGAGCTAACAATATATGAAATCCGTAACAATATGATAAACTGCTTCAAGGTTATTTATGGTGATTAGCTGATGCAAGAAATTGTTTTATAATATAATTTGAGTATTATGTTATTTATTTCACACTCTATAAAAAGCTATCTTTTTTTTTCATCCCTAAAAGGACTATTAGTTTCGACTTTACATTGTGTAGAGACCTTAGGTATTTTTTCATAGCAAGAGAGACGAGAAATGAGCAATGCCCTCGCTGGGATTCGAACCACTTACCTCTCGAATACGTGCCGGGCGTGCAGACCACTACAACACGAAGGCATGTCAAGCAGACGGGAGAAATACCTCATAATTGTTTCACTTTTCATTCGAATCTGTTGTCAGTCAGAAAAACCTATCTGTTATTAATTAACAAATTAAATTATTTAAAAGCAATTGACGCAGTTTTTAATATTATTTTTTTTAAATTTTTAATCTGATTGATTTAAACAAAAATGCAACTAATTCATGATATACCTAATTAAAAACATTTAATACTTTTATAGAATTGCATTACATATTTTTCTCTTTTTAAATATTCGGAAGATTGTGTAATGCTACCATATTAGTCGCAATGCATATTCATTTAATATTCCATAAAATGTTTCGCTATTCTACCTGTGCCATCTCTATCGATAATCTCTACTGGCAAATAACATTAAACTTCAAAAAAAGTCTTTTTTAAGCTATCGTTAAAATCTGAACCTTTTGAGATTTCTTTTTTTGGTTTTTTAATTAGTTTTTAATTAACGAATTAAGTGTCTATAATATACTTAAAATAAATACTTTGAAACGAGTACCATAACTTAATATTCTTTTATGCTATCCTTATAGCATCAAAAAATCTAAATTCATTTCGATCTGCAGGTATATCTCGCGATATTTAGGTACCTGTAAACAATGCACATTAATTTTTGAAATAACAGTCGAATAGTCAATATCATGCGTTACGGGATCAGTAAAAAACAAAGCAATATATGTTTCCGGATTTACTATTTGCTCTTGTGTCTCGTTATCATCAAAATAGTGCAAGAGAATAAAAATAAATAAATAAATAAATAAAAATCTAGAAGTTTTCAGATTTTATATTACGTCCAAAAGGTTTTTTTTTTACATTTTATGTGCTACCTTTATTTATTAAATATCATATTCTTCGCACTTAAACCACATAAAATTCAATTCAACAGCAATATCACAAAATATTTTATAGTCTCGCACTGGAGATAAAAATGCTATTTTCCGTACAGTGTTGCATTTGAAATCGTTGAGTTTGTTAATCAAAAATTCTTTAAATTTACAAAATAGAAAATTGATAATAAAACAAGTATCGAAATTCGAAATTCTGGCTTCCAGGTGCCCATATTCGGGTGGAAACGTTCAATATTCAAAATCTGATGACTCTGGATACCGTCGTTTTTTCAAAATACGAGAAAACATCCTCTCATGCAGATTCTTCATTATTTAATTTCGTTAATAAAGGGGGATAATATTTCGTGGCAACAATTTGAAAAGTGAAACGGACATTTATAGTGAAACAACGCAAAATGCCGTTTAGAAATTAATAGCCTTTATGGGTTACCACCCCATTGGACTATGAAGTGCGTTTTTTTATTACACGTGTCCATTACACGTGTAAGTTCTGAAAATGAAACGCATTTATAAAACTTATTCTCTTATATGGTTTTATATGAATAGATATCGTGTCTAGATATAATTGAAATAGTTTTAATATTTGCTCCATTACTTTGCATTAAACAGTTATTATAGTGATTCTATATTTTCCCACGAAAATCTGTTAAGGTTCCGAAATTAGGAACCCTTCTGGCCAAATTGCTCAGAAGCATCACGTTCTTCGCACTTCCGGCTCAGTAAGTTCAGTAGCAAACTCATCTTAAAATGTTTAAAAGCAACATATATTTTCTTTATATTCGCAACATTATATCTTTAAAAATAATGCATGGTAGGCTATTACATGGCGAATGGGTAACAATATCCCTTTGTTTTAAGAGTGATTCAACTCAAATTGAGGACCCAGAGTAGTAGCCTCTACGTTCTACGTGTAAAAGTAATAGTAACAATTTAAAAAAAAAATTTTTAAGAAGATATATTTCAGTCATTAAATTAATTTAGACTAATTTTGTGACTGTAAAAGTAATAGTAACAATTAAAATCGTAATTACTTTGGCTCAAAAATAAAAGCCTTAAATTTCATAATTAGCATAATCCATATAGCATTTTTGTTATTATTATGATTAAAGAAAATATCAATTTATGAGAATTCAGCTGAGCACTTTCTTGTCTAACACAGACTGGTTTCAGCAATAAGTAGACAAGATTAAAAAAAATGTTGATTTTCTATGCAGGTTTTAATTTTTGAGATAAATGCTTTCTGTCATTAGGCTTAGCATTTGAATTCTTTTGAATATCTATTGCCCACAGGATATCAAATATTTATTGTTATTATTATTGCTAGCTCTTAAATTTCAGAAAATATTATAGATAAAAAAATTATTTGCTCGGTTCGAATATTCCATGTCATCTGTTCGTATTCATTTTACAACACGTGCGAGTAGGATATGAATATTTGAAAACTAGCTTTTCTGTCACATTAGGTAAATTAAGTTTGCATATTTTATTATCTCAAGAGGTGGATGCGGAAATCTTTTTTTTTCCTTTAATGGCTTACATATAGAAGTACAAAATATGAGGTCAGAGACCCTAAAAGCAAATTTAATATCCAGTTCTCCTCAAAAGTGATGATGGAACTTAGTCTTCATTACTTTTGCAGATACCAGTTAATAAAGTCGAGTAATAATTACAATTAAGAGAGACCTTTTTCAAGTATAGCGATCAATTTCCTATTGAAATATTCGTGTAAATTTAAGGATGCTAAAGTTTTTCTTTTCTTTCCTACCGCAAGAATACTTTTATATAAGCTATAAGGAATTTTCTACTTACTTTTTTTTCTTGTTTCTTTGTGGTGAAGTTGCAAGTATGTCCGGCTAGAAATTGAGAGGTTCTGAGTTCGAATACGCTGTAGAGACATCAGGTTAATTTGACGCTGGGAGACGTGAAAAATGAGCAATGCCCTAGCGAGGACTCGAACCTCGGACTTCTCGAATACGCGCCGAGTTTGCGGACCATTACCCCACGAAGATATGCTAAGAAGGCGGGAGAAGTGCCTTATAACGCTTCAGGTACTCGATCTGGACAACGAATCACGGCTCGCACCTCCAAGCGAGAGCACTTTTCTAAACGTCTTGCCATTTTAGTCTGTGAACTTTACCTACCTGTACAACCGCTACTAGACAACTAGTGCCATCTGCCTACACTCTGGGGATAAAGTATTTCCTCCACAGTAATCACTTTTCTAATGCTGATTCTTGTAAATTTTGTTTTGGAGCCACTTACGTAAATATGAGGTAATACTTCACAAAATATGATGAAATGTTTGCATTATCTTTTCAAAGTATAAAAAAGAATGTACACTGAGCAGGTTTTATTACTTCATCTCAGTTTTTGAGAGACTCTTAGAGGTTACCGGTCAGGTATGTCTGTCAGTATTGAAAATATCAAACATTGATCACTGATTGTATTCTGGATAAAAGAAGGCAAAACACCGGCGAATATTCATGAGTGCATGGTTGCAGTATATGATGGTACATGTCCTTCTTATAGCAGGGAAAAGAATCCCAGAAAGTTGTATCTATACAAGGTTGCAGTTTGTTTCTTTTCGTTCATGCAAAACGTGTACAGAATTCAGATCTCCTGAACATATTGCTTAGCCTCCTTCCCTTGCTAGATCTCTTACTATTAATTAGCCGAAAAGTTTCCTTCTTTAGTCAGACATATTTAGTTTGCAAACTGGCAGATCTGGCATAAGTGCAAAGTTACTAAATACTTCCGATAATGAGGTTTCCGGCCGAAAAGCTAACTAAACCCAGTGGATGTCTGCTCTATTATCAGTGGGAAAGAAAAGTAAAAAGACCAAGTTGCAATGCAAATATGACCACTGAAGAAATATGTGCTACAGTTGAGCAGCAAGGAATAAAAAAACAGGCGACTGACATTTTGTGAGATTATACGGAAGCCACTGCCAGTTCTGGATCAGCGGAAAACGTTCTGCGGGAAACTCTCAGGATGTTAAAGGTCTGCTCTAGATGAATAGCCTAGAATATTAACCACAGAAATGGGTAAACATTGAGTCGAATGTTCTCGAGAATTGTTCTCCACCCCCCGCCAAAGAAAAAAATTTTTACCAGCCGAAAAAACGTTTTATTCACAGCTGGTGATAAAAAAAATGAAACATGGTTTCACCACTGTTACCCAGAAATTAAACAAGAGAGTATAGTCGGGATATACAGTGGTGCTCTTCAAGATCAGAAATCTACATAAGAGATTTAGAGCACCATTTTTTCGTAAAGAAGAGAAACCGCTAATTATTGGTTGTATACTGTACAACACTACCGTAAGAGGAGTTTATTGCATTAACCTATTGACTTAACTCCTACAAGCTATTATAGTAAAACATTCTGGCAAGCGAATCGAAACTTGGTGCATTTGTAGGACAACGTTTCGGCTCAAAAAGCTCAGGTTTTCCAGAATTCTATTCCAAGATCAGTAGACACATATTATTATAATCTTTTAATATTAAATCTTTCTCTTTCAGACTCTCAAAAAAGTGAGGTCACTTTCTTGATCGAAATGGCAGAAACCTTGTTTTGGAGCAGGGCGTCGACGTCCACGCTGGTTGACTTTCGTCGAGAAGAGCAAACCTTGTAGTATAATCAATCACCTTGTGCTATTTAACAACGCTGGTTTCAATTTCTGCCCATACTGCAAATACTTAGTACCTGCCTAAGTACTCAGACCCAGATGTCGCCGTAAGTGGCTTTTTCCTTCGTAAACTAAAGTAGCACTTATGTGGTTTGCTTGTTTTTTTTGTGCGGAGTAGCCCGCCCACCTGCACAAGGGGCTGTGTGGCTTGGCTTAATTAGGCTGTTCCAGTTACAGGCACAAATACAGTAGACGCACACTAAAGAGGAATTCCCGCAGTTGATAGATTATTATAGCACTTATGTGGTAAATGCTACAGCGAAAGTGATAATCTGAAGGTTAAAATTAAGGAATGCTTTGAAGATTATAACAAAACGTTTTGTTCAGCTAGAATTCAAAGCTTAACGCATCATTAAGCGAATTCCATTGAAGTTAAAAGAAACTATATAAAGTAATAAACTAAAAGCGATTTTTGATACTTATTTTGTAAACATGTCTTTAGTTAGACTCGAAACATATTCAACGCCTGTACATATATGTATATATATATATGTGTGTACTAACGCACGTACGTAGACACGTCACCAACAAAATCTTTTCTGAATCCTTTTTAAATCCATTTCAGAAAACGTTTAGGAAAACATTTCTGTAAGTTAAGAAACTACTGAATTAAAATGCAAGCTTGCTATTCTGGTTCAGTAAATGCACAGCACGGGCTAAAAGTTATTACATATTGAATGATGAGTTTCATGAATTATCAAAGTGAACTGCATAATTATATAGATAGCCTGAATATTAATTATTATTTAATTACTAACCTCAGTAATTATATTTGACTAATAGTTATAACGTATTTTTCCCGCCCTCATAGCATGCCTTCGTTTCGTAATAGTTACCCTGCTCGTCGCTCATTCGAGAGGTCCGAGGTTCGAGTCCCTACGAGGGCATTGCTCATTTTTCAATTCTGCTGCTTCGAAAAAACCTAATGTCTCTACAGTGGTGCCTGAACTAAAAAACGGGGTGGATGATGATTCTTCACCACCAGGATTTGGCGAAGAGGTCCCCTAATCCCCAGTCTCCCTTTAAAAGGGGAAGTACATAAGGTATTTCTCCAGCCTTCTTAGCATGCTTTCGTGGTGTAATGGTCAGCACACTCGGAGCGTATTCGAGAAGTCCGAGGTTCGAGTCTGGCGAAGGCATTGTTTATTTCTCACCTCTTCTACTTCAAAAAATCTAATGTTTCTACAAATTTTCTATTTAATTGCAGTTGATTTACTACTAATAATTAATTAATGTGCACTGTATTATTATCTATAATAATATTTTGCAATACTTCCGCACCCTTACTTCCTTAACCATCAGGTAAAATTAAAATACATAATATGTGAAATGCGCCAGGTGATTAAAAAGGTACCATCCAGGTAATTTCAGTTAGCACTGAAATGGGTGTTGACTTCTAACCCAAAATTCTAATTTTAATTTTAATGATAAATCCGAACAAGGATTAAAGGTATACTGGATCCACTAGGACTGTAGAGAAAATATGCTGAAGAATCAGTTATCATACAAACCTGGGTGAAATGTAATACCAATTTCAGTTGCTCTTACTTGTGGCTATGTGGTTGGGGTATATATGGCTGTATTGTAAAAGTGGTGAAATTAACTGCCTTATTTACTATTGCTTTTATTAACTATTATAATACTGGAGCGCTACATAATTGCTTAGGCATTCACTTGATTTTGCTTCAAACCTGTCGCGCTCGTATTGTATATTGACTGACTAACTGCTAAAAACAGTAGCTGTAGTTAAAATATTGTTTCCTTCTGTTGCATTTTGGTGTATAGTTGATGAAATTTTATAGTTATAGTAAAAGGAATTAGGGTTAAGTTTTTAACTATTTAAAGATAAAAAGTTTTTTTTTTTTAATTTTATTCATTAAAGGAAAAGCTTATTTTCTTCTATTAAAGAAAACCTGAAAGGTTATTGTAATAGCTGTTGTTTAATCGACTATGGCATAGCACAGAACAGAGGCTGAGAGAAGGAATGCTTTCGTGGAGGATTTTCTAACTGAAGATATTTTGTAATCATGTCACACATAAGGCAAATCGCTAAAAGCAACTGAAACTCATTAGAGTTTTATTTCCAAACCCTTGAATGTAAATTCCACGCTATGCATAATTTAATATTATGAACAGAATTCTAAATAGAGTAAGACACGCAGACATTGGTTGTATAAATTTTAGATGATATGGTAGGTATGTTAACAAGAAATAAACAGTATTAGTTTGCTTGAGATATCGAGACTGTGTGTACAACACTTACATTCCAATAACTATGTTATTCGAATGTAAGTGTTTTCATCTTATTTTTTTCTTAAATATAATTCGAATTTTTCAAATGAATATATATTCAGATTAATTTAAAGAAGGAAATAGTATCAGTTAAACAAGATTTTATTTTTTGGCTTTCAAAATTTTACCCGTATTTGATAATGCCCTCTTTTGATGATTTAACTTATAATTGATGATGTGGAGTTAAAGGCTTGCCCTAGTGTACTCCGTAAATTTAACTTCCTTGATCCTTGATCAGTTAAACAACGTTTATAATATTTTAATACATAATCTTTTATTAAGTATTCAAAAACTGTGGTCATTTGGTTTAGCGATTTAATTATTTCGGTCTCCTTCCTATTTGAATGCTAAATTAAAGTTTCGGACACTGCATTCAGCTAACTATTTTCAGGTATACATTACTAAAACATAAAAAAAAATAATAATAATTTCGTCCGTTTAACAGTCCCTTTTAAAAGTGGCATTTAAAAAAAATTACCTTTTTAACCCTCAATGAACTATGTGAGGTTAAATCAGTCTAGTAATGGGGGTATAGTGAAATAAGTATGTACTATTGATTTTCCTTCCAAGTCTCTTTAAAGTCTACATTTTCATGTTTGTTTGTAAAATTCTGCATTTGTTCTAGTCCTAGTTTCGTTCTGTTTTTAAAGTAAAAGAAAAAAGAAAAAATCTTAAGTCTCACAGATTTCAGGAAGAAGATATTTCTGCAACCTTTTTGGAAAAAATAACAAATTATCCAATAAATGACGGACGTTAATAGTTTATGCAAAACGAGCTAAGAGAATTCAGAGATGTTCTGTGTACTCAAGAAATAAGAACCTCAAGGCATATATAAAGCCCCCATGCATAAAATGTAACTTCATTGATAGGTTGAGAGTACTTTCCTTTTATACGTAAAGCGTGCATAGAGTGACGCAACAAGTCATATTGCCGAGAATGGCAATTAGAGCTTATTTCTATTATATTTTGGATTAGTTTATTTAGTGCAGCGATCTCCATTTTTTTTTATATTGAACCTTCAAGACAAAAACCATTCTAAATTGTATGTAATATAACATTATACTATATTGTATTATATTTTATATATATAACATAAAATTATATACGTAATATAATATATTATATTAAAAATAATATAATAATATACTATACTATATTGCATTACAGTATATAATATAATACATAGTCCAGTCACATTAATGTGACCATCTGTCAAAAGCCAGAATAACCACCTTTCGCAGAGCGGACTGCTGCGAGACGTGCAGGAAGAGAGTCACATAGGTCCCTGAAGGTGTTCTCTGGGATGTTGAGCCATGCCGACTCTAATGCCGTGGCCAGCTGCGCTAGATTACGCGGTTGAGGATCCATGGCGCGAACAACTCGATCGAGATGGTCCCACAGATGCTCGATTGGGTTTAAGTCAGGTGAGTTTGCTGGCCAGGGGAGGACGGTAAACTCATCCTGGTGCTCTTCGAACCACGCACGTACACTGGCAGCTGTATGGCACCTCGCATTGTCCTGCTGGAAGATGCCATCATCCTGAGGAAAAACAATGCGCATGTAGGGGTGAACATGGTCCGCAAGGACAGATGCGTACTTGTATTGATCCATTGTGCCTTCCACAATGATCAGTGAACCTAGAGAATGCCAGGAAAACATTCCCCAGACCATAATGCTCCCGCCTCCAGCTTGGACCGTTCCGGCAATGGTTGCAGGGTGGTTCCTTTCAGAGGTTTCACGCCTTATACGCCAACGTCCATCTGTCCGATGGAGCATAAAACGCGATTCATCCGAAAACGCAACCTGTCGCCACTCAGTGGACGTCCAGCTGCTGTACTGGCGTGCAAATTCTAGCCTTCGCCGTCGATGAACAGCAGTCAGCATAGGTGCACGAACCAGGCGTCTGCTTCGGAGGCCCAGACGCAGCAATGTTCGCTGAATAGTACTTTGGGAGACACTTTTGGTAGCCCCTTGGTTCATTTTGGTGGTCAGTTGCTCAACGGTAGCCCGTCTATCTGCCCGAACGCATCTCCGCAACCGTCGTTCGCCTCTGTCATCTATGGCCCGTGGTGCACCACATTTGCCACGTCGCTGATTTTGGACAGTCCCATTTTGCCATGCACGGTACACTTTTACCACGGCGGCACGCGAACAGTTCACAAACTCAGCCGTTTCGGAAATGCTTCCACCCTTGGCCCGAAAGCCAATGATCATGCCCTTTTGGAAGTCGGATAAATCGCTTCGTTTCTGCATTACGCCAACGATTGAAATGTTTTCCGAAGCCCTCACACACCCTTTATATACGCTCAACTGCACTGTGCTGCCACCTGCCTTCTGTGATTGGTTATTTAACTCTGACATGGAAAGTACGTGGTGGTCACATTAATGTGACTGGACTGTGTATAATATAATATGGGCTTTAATACATTTATAATGTTGAACTTCCAAGACACGAGTGAATCCAGCCACAGCGACTAATGAAGACACCTCGCACTAATATGATACATGATCATACATTCGCTGTTGATCGTGAGCCTATTTCTCTGGAATGCCCCTAAGTATTAAACTGCTTACCCTCTTTTGAACACGCACATATACGCGTCTGTCGTGCACACTGTACCCGTACTCCCCTTTGGAGATCACTGATCAAGTGTATGGAATAAATCCTTCAGTGTGTTGTAAAGAGAAAGTTCTTAAAAGATAATGCATCTGAAAAAAATGAATTTTTAGTCAAAAGCTGATAAATGTTTGTTTATTATTTTTGTCCCACAATAAAATTAATTTATTTTCAAAAGTTAAATACCTTAATTTCTTTTAGATGTATCCCTCTTACAAAAACGATAAAATACCACTACATAGTATACTTTTGTTCAAATAATATATTTGTATCTAGATAATACTTTACGTAAAATTAGCCTCACATAGTCCAGGATGTGACTTTTAGTCACCTGGTTTGTTGAAAATTAAAAACATCGAACGTCGCAGGTGTGTTAATGACTCATCTGCGACCTCGGGAAACGTCAGAAATCCAGCTGGGAACCGCGGAAATCCGGAACCTTCCTAAACATCGGAAATAAGAGATTCTTTACTTCAGAACACAAAAATTAAGGCTAGTTTCCTTCCCGGATTTCCAAGGTTCAATAATCATCTGGGATCTGTCTACTTGGGGCCTACTCATCTCCTTTCAATGAGCACTAGAATTTCGCCAGGTAGTGGCAGATCGGGGCCCAGGGTGAAAATTTTCCTTTCCTGGCCTTCTTATTGGAATGATCATCACACAAAATGTTACTTCAAATATATAATTAACATTTATTTAATTAAAAATAAAAAATTACAATGATTAAGGAAATAGAAAATTTGAAAGAGCTTACTAATCTGCCATTTTTGATGATTTGAAAAGTTGCTTTTAACTTTTCGATCAAAAAAAGAGCTAAAAGTGCTTTTGCGAGCTCTGACGTCTGAATTTTTTTTAATAGCTTCATCGAAATCAATGTTTCTAGCTACTACATTTTCAATGGAAAGTATTGCCAAACTGTTATGCCTTATTTGCCTCACTGTTGATCGAAGATAGCTTTTACTATCATTATCCACTTCAACAACGAAAAGCTTCTGTCGCAAGAACTGAAACACACACTGTCAAAAATGTCTTGGGCCAAATATAAGTTAATGACTGATTATTGGAAGTACATTTTCACAATAAAAATTAACATATTCAATGGAGACCAATTTATAACTTCGTTTTTTTTATATTCCTACATATACCTGTGTATATTGAAACATTATCACAGACTTTACTAGTGTCATGTGCCCATTAGGCCTTATTATCGAAAGCCGGAAACGTCGCACTCCGCGCGATGTTCGGCTATACTAGTACGGATACGGATACTGTAAGGTTTTTCCGAGACTTCTCCCGGATCAGATGCCCGGTTTGATCACCCTCCGGTGTGCTTCTGCCTTTAAACAAAGATGTCGCTCAACATACTCGAGACTGCATGCAGTGCGAAACTTTTCTAATGATCCATTGTGACAGGAAGTAAAAATAAATAATTTTCTGTAACGTAATTGGGCAGATTACCCGATTACCCAAAATTCCTGCTAAAATACTTAATCAGATTTGTATTTTGTCTAAAATGTAACTATTTAAATTTATTTCTCAGCTCAGTACCACTCCTGCCCGTTCTCAGTTCATCTTCAGATGAGAAAACGCAATGCATTTTATTCCCACTAAACTTGGTCTATAAATATCGCCATTTCGTTTTTACAGCTGAGTTTTCATTTTTACAACATTTCATATAAATAACCCCTTGTTATATTTAAGGGTTTTAAGTATTATCCTTATTTTAATCCTAGAAATTCATATTTTGGTTTTGCTTAGTCTTTGATTTTATTAAAGAATGAAAGAAATGGTCAAGAGTTTTTACATTTAAACAAATAAAATGTTTTCGATTTATTTTAAGCTATCGAAAGAAATGATTGTTCTACAGATTTAATCTTACCTTCTCCGGATTCTGGCTCAGATGCTTTTCAGTTTCTGAGCCCATTTGTAATTCCAACTGCAGTTTCGAACAAGATGAATTCCAATACTTTTTGTGTAACCAGTGTGCAATATTACCAGAAAATTAATCATTATTATTAATTTATTAATATTTATATTAATACCTTTATATGCTTATTTACAATTAATTTAATTGCTCATTATTTATTTATTTGTATTAAATGTTTCTAATAGCCGTCCATAGAGCTCCGGTATTTCTAGTTTTAGAAATTAAGAGCTGCTCAGATGCTTTAACTGAAAAAAGATCAGACGCTCTTTGTATTCCAAAAAGAGTTCACTGTTTTCCACGAATATTCCACTTAACCTAAAATTCATCAAAAGATGGCAGCACATGCACCGTTAGAAAACTAAAAAGGGTGAAATTTCAGTAGATAAATTCATAATCTTGCCAAGCATTAGTGTTATGCGTTGTGTTGACAAAAAACAAATTGAGGTTATTTTAATATTACTTGTTTTATATATTTATACGTGTTAACATTTTATGTCGCCTTCTTTGTATAATTGATATGGCTAAAATATGGTAACATTTGAGAGTCGGTTGCCATGGTTGCGACATGACGTCCGCTCTCTTTCTCTCGTGATATACTTTTTTTTTTTTGGGGGGGGGGGGAGGGGGGGGGGGTATGATTATAATAAAGTGATAGAAACCTATGCTAGTATATTTTTTAAAGTTAAATATTGTTCCTTTTGCCATGACAGTTATTAAAAGCCAGATGATGTTCTAAAGATACAGGAACAAGCAAAATAGAGGTTTTCTTTATTTTTTATTTCTTAGATTCTGCTTTCTAATCAAGTTGTTAAGGATGTTCCTGTATAATGCTATATATATGTGATAAAAGGAAATTTCAGAGAAGTATTGATGTAGGAACACTGAGAAGCAGAAGCGTAGAAATACTGATTGCGAAGATATTTGATACTTGGAATTCGTAAAGACTAAGAAACTTGCCAGTCGAGGCGGATTTAATTCCATTTTTATTTAAACCGACATTTGCGGCCACACTTCATTTGGCACTCTAATTGTGCTTATTCAAGAACACTAATATTTTTTATACTGTAGCGACAGAAAGCCAGCACACCGAAATTACGTCCAAGCAACGTAGCGAGAGAATCTAAAGTGCGTAGTTATCCAATAATGGAAGCTCACAAAGAGGAAGGTTTTGGTTTAGGTTAGAAAAATTTTCAGTTCCCAAGAGTTACGTCATCAGGGTTGCGCAGGCCATGCAAGATGGATTGACCTAAAAATGACGCGATCCAAAGCATACGATTTTTAGAATAGAGAGGAAGAATTAAGAGGTTGCCGTTAATTTAAATTATAATTTTGATTTATATATTTTTTTATCTTACTTATACGTACATATAAACAAAAGGAAGGAAGGACTATTAAGAATCCTGCGCCTAGGTTGCAATGATATATATAGAGGGAGAATTATAACTTATTATTTGCGTACACCTGGTATGTGTTGTTATTAGAACCATTCTCTACGAATGGAGGTGATAAATGTATTTTTAGCCAAGCTGGTATATTAAGTATAGGAAATATCAGTTATGTAGATTAGGTTAGATACACTTTCTTACACGCGCATGAAGTCCTTTGATATCTACTTTGAAATATAAATCATGAACTGTAATTTTACGCATGAGCTAATTTGTTCATTAATTTTTTGAAGTGCCACAGTAAATGTTCTTATAATTAGTAATGTTGTAAACAAACTTTCTGAATTTAATCTATCATAAAACCGTGATTAATACAAAAACATTTTGCCCGTCATTCTTACGAATCAAAAGCTCGGTGTTTCATTTACAGTATGCTCAACAGTTCATCTCAACGTTTTCAACTCAGTAGTTCGCTCCGAGAAGTAAGTAATACCAACAAATAACTGCGAAAATCACCGTATTAGAGTAGTTGCTAAAGAAAGCGAAACTAATGACTTCACTTTCATTTTGAAATATTTTCCTCTTTATTAAAATCTCCTAGTCTATAGGATTTTAAGTTGTAGTTTTGAGGTTCTAAATGTATTATATTGCCTCTGCATGTCTCTGGAGCCCTATAATTTATTTTAGAACCAAGTAAACATCATATTTCAATTAATTGCTTAAACGTTTGCTTCCCCATATTTTCGAACGACCACATTTGTGATATGCTCGAAAAAAAGGACACCAGATGAGAAAAACAGCCAATTCTCATTTGACCTGTAGAATGGTTTAGTGGCATTTGAACACCAATTGAAAAGTAGAGGCAATTGCACCCAAGAAACATTATTGCGAGATTAAAAATATTAGTTTGCACAGTTTAGTGGCAGCTGCTCCGAAAACCGCCTTTTCTTGATTATCTTTTAATAACTTGGAACGATGAATTTACTTTATAAAATTTTAAGCTACTGGCCTGCACAAATATAGAGTTTAGCAAAAATGTTTACATCATATGTGTGCTAACGAGTAGAGAATGATAAATATTTTAAGGAGTCAGGTACATTTAAAATGTCAAAATATTGCCATACTTTATTCCGTCACTTTAAAAATCTACATCATTTTGCATCATCATCCACCTTGCATTTTTCAGTTTTGCTTTTAATACGTCTCCACGTTGTCACTTTAGAATGCACATCAATGCGAAACTGACGATAGCAAGAGTTTGCGAATAGTTTTCTTTTAAATGGTTCAAAGGGTGAAATTCATTTTACGGAAATGTTCTAAAAATAACTCGTTAAAATTTTTATAAAGTATTTAAAAATCTAATAATACATAAGAAACACTTTAAATAAAATGAACACTATTTAAAAAAAAAAGTATAAGGCTGATTGATTATGTCCTACAGGCTGCGCAAAAGTGTCACTTGTTGGCTGTAATTCGTTACACCTCTTAGAAAATTTCGTGTTCTCGCAGGGATGGTATGTACAAATGCCACTTGCGCGGAGCTGCCATGTGCGCAGTTTCACATTAGCAGCACAGTTATGGCAAGTATTCTTCGGGGCAGGGCCGATCCTAGCATGGAGGTAAGTCCTTTCTTGCCGCCATGGATCCTAGCGGGGGGAAAGATGGTGCACAGCACGTGGGCGGCAGATGGTGGGGGATCGGCACTACTTCGGAACAGTGTAAAAGAAAACAAGCTGAGATAGCTTATATCTTCAGGGAGCTTTGGGTAGCTGCGGCTAATCAAGGACATGTGAAAAGGAGGTTTTCCATGGTGGCTTTGGGCATATCATAGTTTTTCCTTTAGTCATTCATCTTTAATAGCGTCATGTTTCATACTATTCTAGAAACAGAGACAGATTAAGTAAAAATACAAATCTTAATTCTACCCAAACTCCAGTGGTAATTCCTGTTATGTTCGATTCAACACCGAAGGGAAATGAAGATCAGTTGAGTAATACAAATGCTAATTGCTTGAGATGCAAGGGCTCTCTGCTTCGAAAGGAATGTCCTTGTGGAAGACTTTCTGAAGTAAATCCTCTAGCATTCACACTAACACTCGAAAACCGCAAGAATTCCATAGAGACAGGGCCTTCCCAGAGAATCGAATGAGGAACGAACTAACAAGTTCAACGGTCTCATCAGCTCGGCTGCTGGTGTAAAGCAGTAAAAAAAAGATGGAGGAAGAATTTTTCAATTTTTTAAATATTAATAATAATTTAGAAGGTTTTGATACTACATGCATGTAAAAGGAAACTCCTTATAAACTCTTTTTTTTAAGTCGAAATGGCAAACGTTAGTGAAATATTTTGATGCTTTTTGAGAAGTCAAACAAATAAAATATTGGCAATAACTTATGGATTAATAAATCAGGTTGTAGAATGAAATTTATGTAGACTTCAAATTGTAATTCTAAGTATTCTTTATTGACTTTCTTAATTTTTACCTTATTGGAATTTTAGATAGAAGTACTTTCATTTCGGTTGTAGGAAAAAATGTCAACCGGAAAATAAGGAACGGAAAGATAGGCAGCGGAAAATTAGGAAACGGAAAATAAGTGACCATTCTTTTGGAATGAAAAAAATAAGGGATATTTAGAAATATCGCCAAGATGGGAGATAAAAGTTTTATCATAACAACCATAACAGCGGAATAGGGAAATCTTCTGACAATGATTGAAAGAAGATAAGTGAGCTGCTGGCCTGTCCAATGGTAAAAATAGAGGGTTGACCAGCGGGTCATGGTCATTAGTGATTGTTCCTCTCGTACCCCATGTAGTTATAGCTTTAAGCTGTGGTTCAGGGGTGAAACATCCTCGCATAACTGAGCGTTAAAAGCAGTATTATAACAAACCGTTGTAGATGAAATTTAGTCACAGTTTGCGATAAGAATATTAAAACCTGCTATCGAAATGACCCTGCTCGGCTGCAGCTAGCTCAACGTCTTACCCTTAAAACCTCCCTCAAGAGAGCCCGCTATAACCCTGCCAGTTAAATTAGAATTTGGCAGGTTTCCCCAACTCCGATTGGCGACATTATTTGGCGAGATTTTAGAGTTCCTTTTTTTTCCGTTCCTTATTTTCCGGGTGACATTTTTTCCGTTCCTTATTTTCCGGGGGTTTTCTTTCCGTTTCCCTTTTTTTCGGGTGACAATTTTTCCGCACGCCTCCATTTCAGTCATTTGATTATATTTAATTAAACAATTGTTGCTTAGACGTACTAGGCTACAGTTATTTAATTAAACATAATGAATCTTGGGTAATAGAATATTCTGTTTAATAAAATCCTTTTACTGTTAAATGTGTGTTGTATTAAGCAGCTTTAACTAAATACATTGAATATACATGTATAGCTATTATTTCGGATTAAATTAACTAATTAACGTCTCAAAAGAAAAGAGTGATTGTGGTTTCACGTAATAGTAAAACTTTATCATGTGTTGCAAATGGAGGTCAGAAATATTAAAGCGATGGTTCTCAACATTAATCCATTCAATTAATAGATGGCCATTTTTGTTATAGGTCTCCCTGCTATTACATAATTATTACCGCTAAAATTTTTGTAAAATAGGGGTAAGTTTTAAATTGAAATACTGAATAACTAGTATGAATCGTTCAATTCCTTTAATTTTCTTTTTTGAGATTATTTTATTCCTGAACGTAGAAACAGTGCCTCTGGGCTTCATTTCGTGTGCATTATCAAAGACAAGAACTTTTTTAAGATTTACATTTGGCTGCAATGAATATAACAAATATGAGCGAAGTACATGGGTATTATTTATAAAATACCTGAACCCTCTCTGCGAAGACCGTCTTGTTTTAATAAGATGATGCTCAGTAGAAATGTTTGTTTATTATCTCAATACTTGTCACTTTCAAAGATGGCCATCTTCAACAGGAGGGAAATTTTGTATATATTAAAATTTTTGTGATCTTATTAGATCCACTTTAGTTAGATTTCGATACTTATATCGATATAAGATTTTTATATAAAATATATATAATTTTATATAAGGTATAAGATTATTACGATATAAATCTCTTATTTTCACTTTGTTGTTAAATGTGTTGGTTTTGTATTGAGAGCACAATACTGTTTTTTTTTTCGCTAAAATATGCTGTTTGAATTAAAATCCAATAGAAACGAAATTGCACGAAGCTTAATTATGTTGAGAATAAATAGTAATATCCTTACCGCAGGTCGTGACTCTAAATATAACGATTTTTTTTACATCCCCCAGCCGAGAAATAAAATCACTGAAGACTGGTAGTTCCGTCCAAGGTTTGAATCCCACGAAGGAATTGGATGCATCGTTAGTTTTGGGAGTTTTTCACATGTGTAGCGTT
>KK116111.1:19722-30504 GCA_000611955.2 Stegodyphus mimosarum
GACATTCTGCCCTTAGAGAAATAACCGTCTTGTACTTTGCCATAATCAAATAAACCAAATAATAATAATAATAAAATCTGAAAGCTTTCAGATTTTATATTACGCCCAAAGGCGCATTTTTTAACGTTTTGTTATGTTGCCTTTATTTATTAACGGTCATGTTCTTCGCACTTAATCTACAAAATTAAATTCAACAACAATATCGCAAAATAATTTAAAAGACCACACCTTTAGAATTTCCGATACATAAAATAAAAATGTGTTTTTCAGATAAAAATGTGTTTTTTTTTGTTTACTGTACAGTTTTGTACAGTTTTTTTGTTTACTGTAAAGTTACTGTACGAGTTTGAGTTTGTTAATAAAAATTTGCTAAAGTTTTACAAAATAGGAAATAGACAATAAAACAAACTCCAAATTTCAAATAGGTGTTTCGGATGCCCATATTTGAGTGGAGGACTATGTTATTCAAAATTTGACAAGGTAACGTTGTTTTTTCACAGAGCGAGAAACATACATACATTCATGCAGGTTTTTCATTATTTAATTTCCTTAAATATAATGTAGGGCTCTCATATTTGGTGGCAACAATTTGAAAACTGAAACGTCATTTATAGTGAACCAACACAAAATGCCAAACCGAAATTAATAGCCCTTTTGAGCAAACTTTCCCTTTGAGCTGATGATAATACATCTGTACATACGCAGGGCCGGCACTAGAACTCGTGCAACCTGTGCGGCTCCTTCGGGCGGCGGTATTTTTAGAAATTAGGCAGGCAATGGGAAGCATAATTTACAAATGGCTGATATTATACAGGGTGGCAATATGTTTAGCGCCGGCCTTGTACCTTCTGTCACGTGACAAGTGAAAACGGATCTGGACACCTAGGCGGCTTCATAGACTGTTCGGGTATTGTCTGGAGCCCAGAACTTTCTAGGACAAGCAGCTTCTGGTGCTTTAAGAGCTATTTTTAAAAGTTGTATTTTTAAATAATTTTTATAAATGTTTAGAAAAAATTTTGAATTATGACCTATAAATTTTTTAAAACCATCTTAAAGTAAATTATTTCTAAGCATACCTGCAGGAAATTAGAGCTTTTTATTCTAAATTTCCGAAGATATACGTGAATTTACATTTTGGCACATTTTGAAATTTGATGTATTTATTATAAGCGATAATAACGAAAACGTGTGTTACACCCTCTGTTAAAATTATTTGAAAGTATGAGTGATGACGTTTTTTCTGTTCGTGGCGAATGAAAAAAAAGAAAGTAAAATAGGTTGCTATAAATTAAGAAGTTCACCAGGTGAATATTTCTTGGCGAAAACTGAAAAAATCCGCCAAGATAATTTTTGAAATTTCTCCATAAATTTCTCACCAAAAATTACAAAACTTAATATCTAGGCATAATTTGAGTCGTACAATCGAAATATGGAAAAAAATTGGTATGTTATTTCAGAAAAAGTCCGATTTTGTGTCAAAATACCTATGTTAGGAGAATGCAACATATAAATCTAGTATATATCCTAAGTCGCGCTTTGGAGACTTGAAAAACGCGATCTGAATTTCGTCAATCGACCCAATAGAACGGGAGATATAGAGAGCTGTTCTCCCCCCCCCCTTTTTTTTTTTTTTTTTTTTTTTTACGCAGTGTACCTAAACATGATACATTTCAGGCATGGATATTAAAGGAAGAATATATAATGCATGCACTTAATACTAACAGGTATGTATCTACAGTCAGATGAAATCCTAATTATACGAAGCTAGTGTCTCACATAGTCACATCCTAAGGTCCCCACCAGGACGGGATTAGGACTTTTAGAAGCCTTAAGCATTTAGAAGATATGATGACCTCACATACATGACGCCTCTTCTCTTCCTTCCCACATTTCTTCTCTCTCGGTCTTGATTTAACTGCATGATTCTGTGGTAAAATTGGCAATGGAAGTTTTTGGGGTGTGCTCTTTCTTTGAGTTTCTGAACACCTTTTTTCAACGTTCCCTTTCCTTGACGTCCTAAGTACGTGCTCATTTGCTTAATGGAAATCCAGCTCTGGCTACCATGGAAGTAAGAAACGGCCTACCTCCTATCGCCATGCTGGCTACCATATGAGGGGGTTCTATCAGAACTTATCCTGATGGCTTAATGATCAACTTCTCTTTTTTTACTTCCTGTTAGACTGGCAGGATGTTTGCAATCAGCGCAGGAGGGACTTGCTACTTACCGTTCGAAATCTTGTTTGTCATAACGATGTTTTCATTTCCAGTTTTTCGGCGATTTCTAAGCAAAATAAAAGTAATACCATTTTTTTCTGCCACTCTTATAGTCTATTCATTTCAAATAATATATAAAACTGAAAGTTAAACATTTTGTTTGTTAATGTTGTAGAAAAGTGCATATAATTTAAAATTTTACTGCATAGATAGTAAATATATATTATTTACTTATTTATGAATAATATATGATAACAATAATAATAATAAATGTATATTGTTTACGTATTTTAGCGTATATCTTATATTTAGTAAATGTAAATAAAGAAATACTTATATTGGTTTCTTTGCATTAACATGAGGTTTCTCTGCACTTCAATGCTACCAATAAATTCATCATTTTCATTTATTTAACTTAATTCACTAATATATTATTTACTTCTTTGCATTTAATTTAATTTTAATTATTCATAATTTCATTATTATTGTTATTTGATTTATTTACATAAATTCACCGTTTCTAATGGCTTCACAGAACTACAGCTCCTTTAATTTTAGAAATTAATCTCTGCTTAGAAGAAGAGATTCGGCTGCTCAGTAGAATCCAGAAAATACTCACTGCTACTCCATCATAGTAGAATTTAACTTTCTTGTAATTTGACGATAAGACCAGATCGATGGCCTGTCATAGCTTTAGAGCGATCTGTGCAAATAGCAATGCGTTTTCTCCAAATAATATCATTTTTATTTATGCTTTTCATAAAATTGTAGAATAAGCATTTTCCAGCGATATTGGTCTTAACGTGAGCAAAGTAAAATAGCTACCGTAATACCATTCTCTGCATCATATCTTAGGAATGTTATTTATGGGGCACAATTAGATACATCTGCTGATTCGTCCAGCTATAGAAAAAAGTAAGTGCATTTCTTAAGGTCTTCCACAATTTATGCTTTAATATCCTCTGCCATATCACGTATTCTTCGAGCTGTATTATTTGACAGTAGTATTGTTTTTAACATTAGACGCCTCTTTTCACCGGCCATTATTCATATCATTTCAGCAACTGCTGGCAAAATAAGATCTTCAGCAATTGTATTGGGGTTTGTGGGCTTAAGGAAAGCGATATAACTCGATAACTTGCTACTAATTTTTTTTTATTATTATTATTTTATTAACAATTGTTGCTGGTGTAAAAGTGGCTTACTCCTTCTGAGGGATGTTCAATGTTCATCTTTCTTTCAAAGAATTTCCAGGTCTGTCTTTTTTTTTTTTAATCTGCGTTTTGCCATTTAAATATGAAATTAGCTTTCAAGGCTTCGCATTTTCTTTTGACAAAATTTCTCGTCAAAAAACACACTGAGTAACAATAAAAACCATTTTTCAGTTATTCATTAATGTAAAGTCTGTTTTTCTAATTATTATTAGTGTCATTTTCAGAAGCAGTTCTGCATTTCTTTTTAGAATTTATATATAATTTGTAACTTATCGTAACATTAAATATTTATTTCGTACTGTATTCATTGCAGCACACTGTTTGAAACTGAAGTCTCATTATGGAAAATTTTAGAAACACAAAGAAAGATGTCTCGCCGTACAATGTGCCGTACAATGTACAATCACTTTCTTTTTTTTTTTTTTAATTATAGATGGTTATACGGTGGAATGTGCGGATGGTAATACGGCGGAATATTTTTAAAATGTACTAGAAGTAGTTCGCGATCAAAATTGTTTTTAATTTTAACGATAAGGTTAAATAAAGTTTTGAAAATATCAGTCAATTTTGTTTGGCCATTTGTTGGAGTAATGAGATGAGAGAAATAAAGGGAGTCACGAACAAACGTTTTGTCAAAATAAAGTCGTGTTCTAGGTAACTTTGGGAATCACTGGTCGAACGGATAACATTGTGTTAATTTTAACTACCATTTATACAAATAAATCTTTTAGCTGAACTTTGCCTGTCATGTGATTAGACATTTGTTAGCACATTTCGATGCACAAATATCCAGCCTTAAACTTTATAAGTTAAAATATCAGGAATTTAACAACATTTTCAAAATTTTTTTTGGAGAAGAACACAAAAACATATGCAGAGAACTGGGATTCATTCTCATTTAAAGTAATCCTAAATAAAAGTAGAATTTTGGTAATTGTTAAAAGTACAGCACCAACATATAAACAGACTAACAGAACCATGTATTGTAATTAATATAGAATAGGCGACCAACTTTTATATACTGTTATATATGATCAAAATTGTACCTTAATACGAAATATTTAAAAGAAAAAAAAAGTTCATTAATTATTTTATGAGTAACACAAGCTTTTATTTAAAACTCATACAATAGTTAATGAACGAAAGGAGAAAAATAATGTATCATATTGTTTAATAGCAACAAGACAGAATAATTCTCCACACAAAATTCATCTATGGTGTTACATCACGAATAATAAAAGCGTGGAACGCTACTGATAAATTTATAAAGGCTTATATCTTTGACAATGTAATTCAATTTCGGTACTTAGGCGCTCAAGCTTTTATTATTCGTGATATAAAACTTTAGATGAATTCCGTAAGAATAATTATTTAATCTATTGTTCCCATCAAACAATATGATAAACATTTTCCCTCCCTTTTAATTCACTAATTATTTTAGGAATTTAAAATAAAAGCTTGTTTTACTAAAAAAAAGTTTTAATAATTTTTATTTTTATCTTTTTAGATTCAACGACACGTCATTAATGACATGTCATCAATTAGGATATTCAACTGAAAAACCGAATTTTCAACAATAACTAATCACTCTTTTACTTCCAACAATTTTGTAACGTCAAATGGCCTGAAAAAATACAAATATTTTGCCAAAAAAAAATTAGAAATCACTTTAAAGATCTTATATAAACTACATCAAAAGTTTTCTTGCGTTCTGTTCGATGTCGCAAAATAATAACGTTCTGAGAGTTATATTTTATTCGACGATCGATTCACCCTTAAATAAATATAATAATAGTAATAATAATAATAACAAACCCTAAATCAAATTTTTGGAGGCAAAAGAAGCTTCAAGACAATGTGTTGTCGTTCATAACGAGTGTGTGTGCAAAATTTGAGATCTATAGCTTATCTGGAATTGGTTTAAAAACGTCAAAAATGTTTTGACCATAGCGACAAAATTAGGAGAAAGTTAAACAAAAGCTGTTAAAAATGTGGTTAGTTTAAGAAAGAAAATTGTAAAAAATTGCTTAATTAATATTTTTTTAATCATTTTTCTTTTGAAAGATGACAAAGAGTTTGTCTGAAAATTTCAAATCATTGTAACAGATAGTTTTTTGGATGTTGGAATTTTAAAATCCCATATAAGAATATAATATTATTTATTATAATAAAAAGGTAAATAAACTTTTAAATTCAAAAGGTGGGGAAAATATATATATAAACTAATGAAATCGAAAAAATTAAAAATACCATGGTAGATTTCATTGCAAATAATTTTAAATGCTAATCTATCCTTAAACTCTGTTATTTTTTTTAGATTAATGAAATGAACTGTAAATAAAAAATCCGTCTATAAAAATTAGGGTGAAGTTCGAAGCGATGATGAAGGAAGAAACGATACATTTCCCCTCTGCTGCAACATATTAAAAAAAAAGTGTAGGAAATCATCTATTTAATGTCTTTTTATCATTCTAGTTTTTAAAGAAGGGCTTGTAATTGTTGATGTTCTCGTGTCGATGCATTAGCAGCGAGGAGATGATGTGATTTAAAACACGGTTCCAGGATCAGACCTCCCAAAGGTCCGGACAACTGCGGCCCCTAGCTTCTGTGCCTCAAATCCATACAGGATTTTTTGCAGAGGTCAATTAGTGGTATCAATCCGAGTTTTAATACATTTGCGGCGAAAATCGGGCATTCGAAGTTATGTCTTGGTGTGAGCTGGACCTCGGGGCAGATTTTGCAGTTAATGTGTTAATGTATGAACTTTATTTTTCCTGATGAATTAAAATGTCCTTATAGTGATTTGATATGTTCTTAATCTAGCTATTATGGATGTTATGTTTCTAGGGCAATCGAAGTTTACGACAAGAGGCTTCTTAAAAGTACGAGACAGAAGTCTATATCTGGCTACTGCATTTGCATTAGCGAGTGTGATGGAGATATTGGATTGCTCAAAGTCTCTGGCTTCTTTAGCCAAAGAATCAGCACACTCATTTCCTTCAATGTTTATATGTGCAGAAATTCACTGTAGCACACAGGATTTTTCCCTGTTATGCAATTGCTCAACAGACTGATTAGGAAATTAATAGCTGAGGTGATGTTAGTCTTTTCAATTCCGACAGCTTTCAAGACCGATTTGGAACCTGAAAAGACAACGAAATCCTCCGTAGAGTCCATAGCTTGCGAATCAGCTAAGTACGCTATAAGTCCACTGGTGAAGTTAGAGGCAATCATACCTGTATTAATTTTGTGCATATGCAAATTACTATCCAGAAAGAGGAACAGAATGCCAGCACCTCCTCTATTGAGTGATTTATCTGGGGAACCGTTGGTGTAGGCGAAAGCTAGGTTCCCCTGCGAGAGCTTTTCTATCGTATCAAGGCCTTTTTGTCTGCCTGCTTCAGGGTCTTCTCTTTTTACAGCTGAGTTGCAATAAGCTCAAGCAAATCTTAGTGTTCTTCGGTGTTTCTTTTGGAATGAGATGTTCTAGAAGAAAAGTTAGAGAAACGGTTCCACTTGTATTTATCTTCTTATGTCTCTATCAAGTTTGAGAGTCGAGGATCTTTTAAGCCTGGTTAAATCTTTCCATTAATTGAAAACTCTAGTAGAGATGTGTTATAACGTAGATTTTGTTACAAAGGAGCTTTTTAGTGAACTCAGCTTTCTCATTGTTGGTTGAACAAATCGGGCCAGTTGCAATTTTTGAGGCTTCTGGCACTGGTCTGATTCCAGTACAGTAAGTACTTTTCAGAGCTTGTAATCTTGGGAAACCATGTGTTTCCATATAGTTTTCTAAGGATATTTAACTTTTCAAGTGCACTGTAAGCAGTATCTTCAATATGCTTTGTTAATCGAAGCTCGGGATCTAACATCAAAACTGAGACATTTAAAGAAATCGACCCTCTTTTTCTGTGAATCTCTGATCCTGGTGTTCGCGTTAAAAGTGCTTCGATGTCTTCTACCAACTGCGAAAATGCAGTAATTTATTTTGTTTGTGTTAATGGTCAATTTAAGATCCTCTCCCTATGTAGCAACACCTCTAAGAGTTGTAATCAGAGCCTCTTTCGACATCGCAATACCTGTGTAAATGCCAAACAGCTATCGGCAAAGCATGCGAGTTTCGTATCAGGATGAATATGGGAATGAATGGTATTCATATAAACAAGGAATAGAAGGGGACTTAAAACGGAGCCCTAGGGTGCTCCTGTTCGCAATCTGTATGATTCAGAGAGCACTCCTTTAAACTTCGCAGAGAATTTTCTTCCCCTAAGAGAACCATTTATCCATATTAGCGCGTTGCCCTTTATTCCAGTACCGTGGAGGATGTGGACCAATTTTTGACGCCTGTCAAATGCCGCCAAAAAGTCCAAGAACACTCAATATTTTACCATGAGGCTTTTCCTGAAAACATTCTACTGTCGATTGACTCAGATAGAACAGCTAATCCACAGTGCTGTGAGGAGCTCGATATGATGTTGGATAGAACTGGTGTTTGTTGTTCCCTATGAGCCACTGCGTAAGTATGTGGTGGATTACACGTTCCATAAGGTGCAAAGGTTCCATTGCAAAGATTTCTGGTAAGGGAAATAAGCCTGTATCTACTGCATTCTGATGAATTTTTTATTTGCTTTTAGAACATGAATTACGATGGAATTTTTTCAGACTTTTGGCAATTTGCCTGAAATCTAAGAGAGGTTGAATGTTTCCAAAAGCTCTTTCTTCGCTCTCTTTCCGAAATGCCACGCCATGAAGCCAAAGATTAGGTCAACTCCGAGAGCTCTGCTAGGATCCATTTTATCAGTGGCCAATTCCAGTTCTTACGCTGAGATACGCTCACTGAAAATATCTTTATATGCATTTTTTCAGCCTTCTGTGAACTCTTGTAGGCTCTAATCAGGTTTTATCATTTGGATTGAAGTTTAATTTACTTTTATTTCCATAGTGCTCTGGAAGCATTGATGCAGTTCCTTTATTAGTGGCTGCACTTCTTCCAGAAGAAAAAACAATGTTTGTCTGGGTATTTATATTTTGAATTGTTGTTTTAAAATTAAAACTTTGATGACTTTCCAATGTTACGATATTTTTCCAGGATCTAACTTTTTACAGGAATCTGACAATTTTTTATGTTTATAAGAAAAAACACCTGTTCCTCAAATTTGTGATAAATCTCATTCTTAAAGCTTCAGTGATATTTTTCTGAAGTTCCACAAAAAGATTGTCGCATTCTTTAATTAGAGTACCAATATTAGTATCTTTGCAGAAGAAAACCCAGTCATCTCTTCTTTTACCCTTCGGTATTGTTCCTTTTACTGCCGAATTTATACGTGAGGTAAAGGCTTATAATTCCCCATCAAGTGTATCTGGTGAACTGAAGAACAGAGTTTTTCAAGTTCTGATATAAATTTATTCCAGTTAGCTCTCCAAAGATTCCACGATCGTTTGTCTTGAGTTGTGCTATCTACGTTATGGTTAATCTTTGTTAGAACTGGAAGATGATCATTGATTATATTTTTAAGGATTGTCCATGTTATTTGTCCAGCTGATTGATGGTTAATAGCCGTAATGTCAAGGGCCCATGATGTGCCGCAAGTCCTTGAAAGAAATATGTTTTTCTTATTATTGAGGATAGAAAAATCGATTTCACAAAGCAGATCCTCAATCTATTATCCTTGCGAATTTAAAGTCGATGATCTCCAAGAGGGGCTCCTAGCATTATAGTCTCCTAAAATAATTCTGATTTCAAATCTCCTGTCCACCAACATATTAAGGAGATTAGTATCGATTCTTGAATCATCTGGATGGTAAGCATTTGCAGTTGGAACTTCATGCTGAGGTAAGCGTACGCTAATTGCATGTGCTTCAGTGCCACTCTTACTGATGTTATCTATATTTAGTGGTAATCGGATTTCTTTGAATTTGATATCTACGGATCTGATGAGAAAAGCTAGGCCACCACCTGAGCCATCCTCGCTATCTTTACGCAGGGTAATGCTATCCTTGATTTTCTAGCTTCAGATTTTGGTTAAGCTTAGTTTCCTGCAGACACACAGTATAAACAATGTTTCAATGTTTTCTCTGAGGATTACGGCGAGTTCGTGAATCTTCCTATGGGTACTATTGATGTTTAATTGCAAAACATTCAGAGTCCTTGTCGCACCCTTCTCACCATGGGTCCGGACTTCAGTTCGTAGTGCGTCGGCTACCACGGATGAGGAAATATTATTACCATCTCTGCATATTGAACTATAGGGGGAAAAAGGGGTGTCATTACCTCCAAAGAGAACTCCGCTTCTGCCTGTTGGTCCACGGAAAGTATTTTATTTCTCTTCCACCACGTAAAGGAAAATCCGATGGAGGCTTTCCCCGATCCGCCACCTCGGGACGAGCTCTGTTGCGGTACAGGCTTTCCCGAGAGGCTAGCAATTGTTTTCAACTAATTCAGGTTTCATAATTTTGGAACTGGTACATTTTAGATGTTGAAATTTTAAGACGATGATCGTCAATAATCGAAAAAATCGAGCGATTTTGGAAAATTCGTCCAAAGATCCGAAATTAATAACTGTTTTTTGCGTCTCTA
The DNA here is from genome assembly GCA_000611955.2 of Stegodyphus mimosarum. Taxonomy (NCBI): domain Eukaryota; kingdom Metazoa; phylum Arthropoda; class Arachnida; order Araneae; family Eresidae; genus Stegodyphus; species Stegodyphus mimosarum. The sequence continues at coordinate 29,728 of KK116111.1, forward strand.
CACGATGATGCAAACAATAAAATTCTCTAATTTTTAGTTGATAAAACAAAGATATGCCACATTAAATTTAGGAAAATCTAAATCGAATTTTCAAAAAATATTTACTTCATTGCATCGTTATCCACAAACAGTGCGTGAAATTGGTAACTTATCAGAAAATTTATAATCGGGACTAGATTAAGACTTTTAGAGGCCCTAAGCATTTAAAAGATTTTGCTGCCCTTTCATACCTTTACGACAATGTTTATTGATTTAGCTGAACCATACATTCCACGATGAAACTGGAATGGAAATTTTTGTGGTGCCTCCTTTCCCGAGTCCCTGAGCGCCTCTCTTTCCTTGATGCCCTAAGCGCGTACTTCTTTTGCTTAATGGTTAATTTATCTCTGCTTGTAATACTAAAAATTTGTCGCTATCTATCTACTAAACATTTACCTTGTGTATTAATAAATGATAGTGGGGAACTAGAAAAAATAAAGATAAAATTTTATTTTATTATCTTAAACCAAAAGGAACTCTACGTTCGCATGTTTGCAAGCAAGCGTTCCTAATTTCTTGTGTATGCAGACGAAGATAATGAAAATAAATCTTCAGTATCGGAATCAGTAAGGAAGGAATGATATTTAGCCTTCATAAATCTTAAACATAAATTTTTTTCCGACGAAACTTATTGCCTTGTATTATTTTTAATGAAATTAAGTAATGAAGGATCTAAATAATGCAGATTCTTCATGTATGTATATATGTCATTATATATTATATATACATATATATATA
>KK116111.1:30534-64221 GCA_000611955.2 Stegodyphus mimosarum
AAATATATTTATATATATATATATATATATATATGAAACAACGGTAGGAGTGGCCATCAAATTTTGAACAATGTAGTCCTCCATCCGAACATGTGTACCTGGAAGCCCAAATTTCGAATTTTGTATTTCATATTTTTAAGAATTTTAATGAATTTTTGATTAACAAAGTCAACGATTTGGAAGTGAGCAGTGGCAACACTGTAGGGAATAAGACATTTTTATCTTATTTTTTATCTCGAGACTATCTGTCGGAAATTCCAAAGATATACTGTTTTTAAATATTTTGTGATTTAGCTGTTGAGTTGAACTGCATGTAGTGTAAGCGTGGAAAAAGTGATTTTTAATTAATAAATTTAACACCCAAAAGGTTTGTAGTAAAAAGACAAACATGTAAGCCAACACTTAACACTGCATCAGGAATTCTAAACATATACTGCTATGCTGCTTTTAAAATTTTCGTGATTTTGCTATTGAATTGTATATGGGTAAGTGCGAAGAAATTGATGCTTAATAATGAAGATAAAAAGACAAAATAAATGCGTTAGCAGATGTGAGTGCAACAGCAGAATGGTAGACTGCGAGCTTAGCGAGAGCGTGAAACACGAATTGCAGAATAGTTTTAATATTTTCATAACCATGAATTTACTTCAGCGTCTTCAGTCATCATTTAAATTTCTGCAGTGTGTTTCTAAATGTCATAAGTACAGTTTTGATGGTCGATTTCAATTTTTTAAGTTGATTTCTATTTTCTATTACCTGGAAAGTCGTTCGAATTGTTTTGCTAAGGACCTTTTATTAGCATACTAAATTTTGCTTTGTATGTATGAATACTACTGATGAGTTCAATTATTGTCATCTCTTGTTCAATGTTTGTTGGTCGAAATTCTAAATTTAAGTCACATAACTTCGACGTAAAATCAATAAGAAACGCTAAATCACTGAACCGAGTTTCAATATGTAAATCTTCACATTCTTCATCTTGGTCTTCAAGAATCTTTACTTTATCTCACTTTGAAAATCACGAAATAATTTCAGACATTTACTTATATACTTTACACTGGTATATATTAATAATTTTGGCTGTCCTTAATTAAGTTGCATTTAGAATGGGCGTCATCGGACGGAACTTCGTAGAAAAGAGTTAAAATTTTTGAACGCTATGTCCATTATTTCTTTTGTAATTAATGTTTTACTACTAATCTTTGTTGATGAATTATGCAGAGGTTGCTCAAAACACTTCGCAGTTCGTCATTATTTTTACACAGAGTTCATGTTTCATCTGTTTGTACAGAAACTAATTAAAAAATCAGTAGTTTCAAATCAGTAAGTTTTTAAAAGAGTTGAATGTACACTGCGCAAAATAAATAAATAAATAAATAAATAAATAAATAAAGGAGGGACACTTCTATATTTCCCATTCTACTCGGCCGACTGGCAAATTTCAACTTGTTGCTTTTCATGTCTCGAAAGCTCGACTTAGGATATGTATTAGATTTATATATAGCATTGTTCTAATATAGAGATTTTGACACAAAATTGGACTTTTCTGAAATGACATGCCAATTTTCTTCCGTATTTCGATTCCACGACTCAAATTATGCCAAGTTTCGTAAAAATCGCAAGAATAATTTTTAAAAAATTAGCTCTCAAAATTTTAGCTCCAAAATGTTAATTGAATTTAGTATATATTTGTTAATATCTTTTTTTTTTATTAAACTTAAATGATTCTTCCTTTCACATTTCGAAATTTAGGTTCATTCCAAATAAAATTCACCAATCACGATTTGCTTTTAAAATTTGTGTTTTAAATTAACTTTTATAAATTTGTCGAAAATAATTTTGAATTATAACCTATAAAATTTTTAACATGATCTTAAAGTAGATGTATTTCCAAGCACACCTGCAAAACATGTGTGTTATTCAAACTTTCCTAAGATATAAGTGAATTTACATATTGGCGCGTTTTGAAATTTGGCATATTTGTTATAAGCGATAATACCGCCAAATGTGTTTACGCACTTTGTTAATATTATTTGAAAGTATGAACGATGACTTTTTTTTTTCGCTCGTCTACAATGAAAAAAGGGAAAGGAAAATAGTCTTATAAATTAAGAAGTTCTCAAAGTGAATTATTCTTGGCGCAAACTGAAAAGAAAGATAAATTTTTGCACCAAGATAAATGTTTGAATTTGTTCGTAAATTTCGCACCAAATTTTACAATATTAAATATTTATGCATAATTTGAATCGTAGAATCGAAATATGAAAAAAAAATTGGCATGCCATTTCAGAAGTCATTTTTGTGTCAAAATACGTGTGTTACAGCAAAGCTATATATAAATCTAATATATAAGTCACGCTTTCAAGACATGAGAAACGCACTTTGAATTTCGTCAATTGGTCCAGCAGAACGGGGAACGGGAGATATAGAACTGTCATCCTCCCCCCCTCCCCCCCGCATATCTTAGCAAAGTCCTGTTTTCCAAAGAAATAATATCTAAGAATTCTTTAGATGTATAATCTTTAAAATCCATACGAATAAAAAATGCAGGTCTGCTATGTCGCTTATATCTGCTGATTAATTAAATTTAAGGGAAACAATTAATGTCGTTATATGATTTACATTTTCACTCATTTTCTCAATCCGCCGTATCACAGTATTTTGAGATAGCAGTTTATCATCAATTGCAAAAGTAATTTCAGTCTTGTTCTTAAAATCTTTCAAAAGTAAATCTGAGCATGTAAAATTTTTAGCACGTAACCTGGTAAACAAAGAGTATGCCCGTGCAACATTTTGTTTTGAAATGCATTGCATTTTATTGCGTAGAATCATTTGGATTTCTTCAAGTGGATAAGCTTCGTAATTTTGTTAAGCACGGCATTGTAATTCTGAAATTTTACTAACGATTCAATAAAAATGCCGTCTAAGCTGTCAGCCAGGCCCCTGCGCTGTGGCTCGCTTATAGCAGAAACTTCTGCTGAGTTGGCGTTCGAATACCGCACGTTTATTTTGTATACCTGGAAGCCAACTCAATGGTTAAAGACACTAATCATTATCCCGTCTGGCTTCTGTAGCATGGGAACAACTGAAAAAAAATCTAACTAAATACACTCTTAGACAAAAAAAAACGACGCACCACGAGGCACCGAGAAGATATAAAGCAAATTGGACACAAATTGATATGCATACAGGTTTCGACAGAAAAAATGCAAAATTTTACATTTTGGCTGCCAATGAATGAACGGTTGTCGCTACAGCACATTTGATCTGCGCAACTGGCAGTATATTTAAGAGGAGAAATTACGATTCCAGGTCATAAATTCTTCATGAATTTCATTCCATATACTCTGGTAGACAGTAACTATGCCTCGCATACAGGTTCGCGAACGATATGCGCAAATGTCAGAATTTGAGAGAGGTCGTGCAGTTGGGCTCAAAGAAGCTGGTTGGTCTTATCGGCGAATAGCTCGACATTTGAGCAGGAGCGATGCCATTATTAGGCGATGTTGGCAGGAATGGGTGAACCATGGCCGCACACAGCGTCAAGAAGGAAGCGGTAGGCCTAGAGAAACGACAGAACTTGAAGACCGAGCAATCGTCAGAGTGGCACTCACAGTCCCAGATGCATCATTATCATCGATTGTACGTGCAACTAGTGCTTCAGTAACCACAAGGACCATTCATAGACGGCTCACAGAAAGGGGGTTGAGGTCACGGCGCCCCTTGCGCCGACTACCATTCACCTCTGTAAAACGTCAAGCACGTTTGCAGTGGTGTAGGGCTCATTCGCACTGGAATGTCACTGGCTGGAGTAGAATAGTCTTCAGTGATGAGCCCCACTTTGAACTGAGCCCCGATGACCAGCGAAGGAGAGTCTGGAGACGCCCCGGACAGCGGTGTGATGCCAACCTGATTGTCTTTCGGTAGACTGGCCGACAACCAGGAGTGAGGGTCTGGGTTGCCATTTCATTTCATAGTAGGACCCCTTTGGTTGTCATCCGTCGCAACCTTACAGCACAGCGGTACGTGGACGAAGGTCTAAGGCCCGTTGTGTTGCCCTTCATGTCACGCCACCCTGAGCTTACATTTCAGTAAGATAATGCCCGTCCCCACACTTCACATGTTTCTACTGCTTCCCTTAGTGTTCGCCGAACATTACCTTGGCCAGCAAAGTCACCGGATCTCTCTCCTATTGAGCACGGTTTGGAGTATTATGGGCAGGGCCCTCCAACCAGCTCGGGATGTTGACGATCTAACGCCCCAGTTGGACAGAATTTGGTACGATATCCCTCAGGAGACATCCGCAACCCCTATCAATCGATACCAAGCCGAATAACTGCTTGCATAAGGGTCAGATGGACAAACGCATTACTGACTTTTTCACTTTGTAAAGCTCCATCACTTCAATAAATCATCCAATTTTTCTCAAATTGTAATCATTTGTTTTTCTGAACATGTACATCACTTCTACCGATTTTCGTCCCATTCGGATAACTCCTACTTTGTGCGTCGTTTTTTTGTCTAAGAGTGCAAATTAACTGTTTAAAATAATAAATTTACCCTTCAGCTCCCTTACCCTTCTCTCCCTTTTCAATCGCTTAAATTGTCATCTCAAATTGGCTGAGAGAAAATCTGGTCACTTTTTTAACACTCTAACTAAAGCGTCAATAAAAATTCAGAAAGTGGTCTTTTCACCGACAGTTTATTTTATGAGTTTATTTTATCTCTTTTAGCCATTTTCCTTATTTTAACTCAAAACTGTAGCTGATGTATTATGTTGTATTCATATCTAGGGGGGGGCAGGGATGTTAAAAGCATTTACACGGTGCGTAGAAATAATTTTGATCGGTGAATCCGAGTTAACTCGGTTGAGAGTATAAATAGGTCAGTCCTTTAATTTTTTTTAAGTTTCATAGTTGAAATAATAAAAATGATAAACAAATAATAAATATTACTTTCTTTATTTTTTATACTTTGCTTTGGGGGGGAGGAAGAAGATTATTTTAATTTTCTTAACATCCGCTTGGCTTGTATAGTTCCATTTTGTCGAGGTATTTGGAATATAATCCGAATTTTGGAAAGATTTATTAAACTTGTTCTATACACAATGTGCTTTAATCTATGAAAGCCATAAAATAGAAGTAAATTTGATAAGAAATAAGAAATCTTGTGAAAACAAGAAGATAAATATAAGGATTTAGTTCCATATTGTAAAGTATTTCTGAACCTTCTAAAATGGTGATAAACGGAAAATATTTATTAGATCAAAAAATAATAATATTCCCTTAAAGCAAGAGAAGGATTTTGTTTTCATATAAACTTGTGAGGATTTACCAATTTATCTTTAATTAATAGTTAATTTTTAATGCTTTCTGGTCACTCTCTTTTCCTGTCTTAGTTTTTCAAGCCAGAATGCAAATGATATAGCCAGAGTTTATTCAGATTGAGGGAGAAAGAAGTGCAATTTAAGCAAAGGTTACGCAAGTTAATTTTAGAGTGTGTTCTGCTACTTCAGGCCACGTTGTGACTTATTAGTGATTTGATTCTATGGCGTTGAGTTCTTTTAGCCATTAGGCTTGTGTCGCCGGTTTTCTACAAACCAGAGGCTTACTTTATCCTCTGCTTTTTACATTTGATTTTAGTTCAACATTACCTATTTAAGTTTAGCCAGAAGGGTTGGCTTGTGCAAACCCATGCTGGGTCATTGTTACTTCTTTGTGTTCTAATAGAGGAGTCTTATACACCCTTCTTCTGACTTTTGTTTTGTTTCACAAGACTTGAAGATAATTCTTCAGTAGCCTTTTTAAAGTCTGTAGGTTTATGCGTCCTAAGAATGCAAGACTTTACCAGCTAAAAAAATTGACATAATTGAAAAATATTAAATTCATTCAAATTTTCACTCAGGTTATCAAAATTTTTTATTTTGTTCCTGAAAACGCTTCACTTTTTAAAAGAAACTTACAATTACAACATTCTGCAAAATTGTTGAAACAAAGGGCTGTCTTCCTTATTTATTGCGTATCTGATTTGGTTTATATGATTACGGCAAAGCCTCGAGGGCTATCTGCTTAAGGGAATGGCTGCCTTCGTGGAGGACTTTCTAAGGAAAACTGGCTCGTATACATGTTACACATAGGGAAAACTACGGAAACGCCCATGCAGGCAGCGTTCGCGGGATTCAAACCTCGGACCGAACTACCAGTGTTCAGCGACTTTACCGTTCAGCCGCTGGTGGGCTTCTTGTAGATCTGGAAAAAGTAATTTAAAATACGATTTATCATAAATAAATGTATGTTAGCTTATTTTCGTTCAAACAGACATATTACAGTATTTCCTCGCGTATTTTCCCCCCTACCGCTTTAGCGCTAGGTTCTGAAAATTAAAAAGTATTCGCATAGATTTTCCATCTTCTACTGCACATAGTTTTTTACTCTGAAGACTAGTTTGTTGGTAAATTGTATTCCCTTGATTATTTTTAATTTTATGCAGGGTGTTCAATTTGTATTTGCATTTTTTTATTAGCATTTCATCCATTTTATTTTTCTCTTGCATTTATTATTTGAAACGCATTTAGTGCAGATTTTTCGTTAAGCTATCTGGACATGGCATGTATTCTCACACTTAAGAAAATTTCCAACTGTGTGATTTCCTATTATTTATATTATTTAAGTTCCATTGTAGCCTTATCTACTGTTGATGTGCTCGATCTTTCAGCGAAAATACTAATTTGACCGTTAGTGTTAGTTAAGTAAGCCTTCGCTTAATTATACTAAGCCTCAGATTACTATAATTTGATTTCGTTAAGTATGTGTAACAGCTTTGCGATTTTCAGCGTTTTTTTTTGACATTCTGAGGGGAATTTGATTAATAGACTAAAATGTTTGTAAAGGAAAGAATACCAGTTCTCTATGGCATTTTGCATCTGTAATAATATACACTCACAGCAAAAGCATTTGTAATAATATTTACTTAAGCGTCGTACATTTTATTCAAATACCATTTTGCTTATAGTCCACTGAAAAGTTAAATTCAATTTGGTTAGTCTAGAACTCTAATCTATACTTCGCCCATCAGCGGCTGAGCGGTAAAATCGCTGAATACTGGTAGTTCCGTGTAACTGTGTAAGAGCCAGTTTCCCTTAGAAAGTCCTCCACGAAGGCATCCTTCCCCTTAGGCAGATAGCTCTAGTGAGCTTTGCCATAATAAACTAAACCAAACCAAACTTGTCTTCTCAGTTGTAATTCAAAAGCAAGAAAAAATTATTCGGATATTGAAGATAAATTGAACTGGACTGGAACTGACGAAAATGTAAATTTTGGAAACTTTCTAGGCGAAGCAGGTGTATAAATACTTCCGTATCCTACAAATATTCTCGACATAGTTAATTCCCTATAGGTGACGATTTATTTTCTCTCCTTTCGCCTTCCCCTGGCAAGATGAAATAAATACCGCCACCAAAAAATATCAAGATGAAAAAAAAATCTGTAAAACAGGTCTGTTTTATTATTTTGATTAAATTCACAGATAAATTTACATAAATATAGTCAATCTTCTTCTTTTAAATTTCTTCAAATCGGTAGCACGAGTGCATTATCAAACTGATTAACATGGACAATAATTGGATTTTTACTCTTAACATTCAATATTGTTGACAATAACGCCTGCCTGAAAAGTATTAAAAATAGAATTAATGCTTCAATCAATAAATTTTATTTCAATTAACATGTTTTTGCTTATATTAAAATCTGTCCTATACGCTTACTATTCCGTTTACTCCACCAGAATATGCAAATAAGAATAATTTTCAAACAGAGCAACAATCAAAATTAAAAGAACGAGAATTGGTTAAATCTGATCGTATCTATTTTGATTCTGATGAGTTTCCTTTTTGCTACTGAATATGAGATAATAATTCGTGAATCTTACCGAGGCACATACTCAAATAGAATTTAACTTTAAAATGTAAAGGTTTGACAATTCAAGTTGCATGTTACCTGTCATTCCTACGAGAAATGGAAATAAATTTAAATTTGTACTTAAAGCTGAAGGTAAAATAAATTTTACTTGCTTTTATTTCTATCCTAACTGTAGAGTTATTATGATTTAATATTTCTGTTTCCTCAGCAGAATGCAAATCAGTTTAGAGAATACTTATGTCGAGAGTTTGGTGTCCATCGAAAACATCGCGGAGAAAACAACGCAAGGCGAAAACGTCGTGAACATCGTGGGAGAAAAGAAAGCAAAGAAAAAGCAACACAGTTCTAAAACATCGTAGTACAAAATATCGTGGTCGAAAATAAAGCGGTTCAAAAACTTCGCAGTTTAAAAACAACGTCGTCGAAAATATCGTGGTAAAAAATAAACTACTTACAAATCATCGCATGACGATAACATCGTACACATGTGTTTTTCAGGTTTTAAGAGCTGTAAATGCATTTTCTGTACAACTTTCAGTTTTTCTTCTTTCTCGTTAGTGTTCTAGCAACTCTTAATTGGTTTTTCAGTATGCTTGTTTCAATTTTTTATACAATGATGTGTTTTATTTTTATACGATTTACATACATACATATTTTATGTGATGGAAAATGAAATATGCTTCTCTATTTGTGTTCGAAATATTTTAATGGGTAAAACTGCAAACAGTGCCAGAGACATTGTAGCTTTTTCGATAAACATGTTTAAGAGAAAAAATTAAAAACTAGATCCATTAAAAAAAAAGCTCCAACGTTGAAGTAGCTATTGTAACATGTAACTATTAACAAAACTGAGAAAAACGTTTTTGGAATTACAGAACAGCAAAATGTAAAAAAATATTATAAATAATAAAAAAAATCTGAAGGCTTTTACATTTAATATTACTCCCAAAGGGGCGTTTTTTTTTTCATTTGTACATACATACACGTTTCGAGAGCATTTCGGCTAAAAGTATTTAAAAACAATATATCTTTAGAATTTCCCATAGACAGTCTCTCGCGCAGGAGATAAAAATATTTTATTCCGCATGGTGTGTTGCCACTTCTCGCTTTGAAATCGTTAAGTTTCTTAATTGAAATTCGTTAAAGTTTAAAAAATATGAAATAAATAATAAAAAAGTGAAATTCAAGATTCGAGCTTCCAGGTGCTCATGTCAGGGTTGAGGACTATGTTATTCAGAATTTGATGGTTCGTTGATATCGTTGTTTTTTCACATCGCGAAAATATAAATACATTCATATAGATTCTTTATTATTTAATTTATTTAAATATAATACAGGGCGATAATATTTGGTGGCAACAATTTGAAAAGTGACATAGCCGTTGATAGTGAATCGACGCCAAATTCCGTCTCGAGACTAATAGCTCTTCTGGACTAACGCCCTTTGGGTAATTATAGAAGTTTTCACAATATTTTTTTCTTTTGTGCGTGATGTCGGGAAATTTCGTGGCATTTAGTAAAAAAAAAAAGGAAATCCTGCTTAAGATTAGATACTATGTTCGAAAACATCGAGTTAACTGCGCAAAGAAAAAACACTCTTGTTAAACATAATAATCCCTCTATTGTATTTGTTAACGGCCAGGAAAACTGGTCTGTTCTAGTTTCTAGCCAGTGACAAAATAATACGCAGTATATCACTTTCGGGTAATATATAACTGGTTATCTAAGAAAGAAGGTAAACAATATATGACGGATAAAAATCTTTATTAAAAACTAGTAAACAGTACTATTTACAAAATTATCTCGCAGGCAAGCATTTTTTCGGGAAATAACAGTAAAAACAGACGTTCAAAAGAATATACATAAAATTGTTTTCTTTCAAAATGCTGCCCGGAGCTTATTCTCTGTACATTCGTAACATAAACAAAATGGAAATATATACTGACAAATACACTGTACATACATTAAGAATTAGAGCTTAGTTATAAAAATTTCTCAACTTCTTTTTTTTAATTTTTGAATTATGAGGGAAATTAAGGTTTTCTACCATGAAATATTTTAAAAAAATCGTTTTATTTTTTTATTCGTTTACGGAAATCAATTCTCTTTTTATGCAGCCTTATTTTACGAAAAATTAATTAAACTTCTTATATTATACTAAAATTTCAAATTTTGCCTCAGTTAATTTTGAATGAAACATTGCAAATTAAGCAGCCCCTTTAAAACTGTTTTCCAAGAGCTGAGATTTTTTATATCTTCAAAAAAAAAAAAAAGGAATTTAAAATTACGAATTTTAATTCAAACTTTATAACACATTTGCAGAACCTGCTGTGTTATTTTTACTTTTTACGGAATCCGGTCCTTTCTTACTAACGCATTTTAATGCAAATTTCAGTGGCTTCTATAAAATATTATAGGAGACACTGATTTTTAATAAATTCATGCATATGTTTTTGTTCAAAGATATGATTCAGATTCTTAAGGCAGACATGAGAAATCATATCAATCTCAAAATCGGAACTCAGCTTTCATACAAGAACATAACAAGAAGTGCTTTGCCAAGATTAAAGGAAATCAGTAACCATAGCAATGCACTTTTTTTTCCAAAGCGCTTCAGAATGATCAGACTAGCATTATACATGCAGAACAGCAAACAATATCTATAATAGTAAGTAGAAATGATTAAAAAAAAAGAAGAAGAAGAATGAGATGTTGAATTTGCATACAAAGATTTAAGATACCGACAAAATGGAAAAAAAAAATTGGTACTTCACAGAAGGATCTACAAAAATTAGCCCTAAAACCTCTTTATGCATTAAAACACAAAAATAATCATGAAAATGATATTCATTTACCACCATTCGTTTTTTTTTATATGTGTTGATAGACTAGATAAATTATTCTGCATTAAGACATCATTCAAAATAACGGCAGTTCTTAGAAAAAAATGGCACCATTTACAGGTCACAAAACATCTAAGAATTAAAGTAGTTTTCTACTGCCGAACATTTGATTTTTTACGAAAATCAGCTGCAAGGAACTTTACCAGCCTTCGAACATTATAGGACTGGACCAGTGAGGGGTCTTCGGTATATTTTTGGTCTTGTTGTAGCTTGGACTAAAAGATCTGTTCCAGTATTTAGGATCCACGTAGTAGTCAGGTGAAGAATAAACAGTAGCCGGACTCATGTGAGTCACTCCCATACCGATGTAACGACATGTCATTAAAGCTGCTTGGCGAAATCTTTTCCAGCCCTAAAAAATAAAAAATAAATTACAAAAAAATAAAATAAATAAATAAAAAAAATCTAAAAAAAAAATCTGAAAGGATTCAGATTTTAGATTACGTCCAAAGGGATCTTGCTTAATAATATAATAACTTGCCGAACGAAACAAACATTAAACTAAACCCAATAGGAACACAAAAACCAACCCAATATAATTCCAATAGTCAACCCAATACAATTCCATTAATCCATCCAGTACAGACCCAATAACCAACACGGTACAATTCCAAAAATTCTAATAGCCAACCCAATGCAACTTCAATTACCAACAAAAATAAACATAAGCACTAAATTGAAAAGTGAATCGGACATTTTTATGAAACGACGCAAAACGCCCAAACGAAAGTAATAGTCCTTCGAGACTACATCCCTTTGGACTAAAAAAAAGAAAGAAAATATGAAATGTTTCAGATTATAAATTATGTCCAAAGGAGCGTTTTTTAACATTTTGTGTGTTACCTTCATTTATTAAATATCATGTTCTTCGCCCTTAAACCATAAGATTCAGTTAAAGAACAAATCGCAAAATGATTTTAAACTGAGCATACGTTTAGAATTTCCTATACACAATCTCACGCGCTGGAGATAAAAGTGTTTTCTGTACAACGTTGCTATTAGAAATCCTTGAGTTTGCTTATCAAAATTCGTTAAAAGTTTTACAAAATATGAAATCGATAATAAAACAAATTCCAAATTTCAAATTTGGGCTTCCAGATGCTCATATTCGCAGCATGATTACGTCATTCAAAATTCGATGGCTCTAGGTACCGTCCTTTTATCACAATGAGAGAAACATACATACATTTATGCACATTCTTCATTATTTAATTTCTTTAAACATAACTTAGGGCTGTAATATTTGGTGGCAACAGTTTGAAAAGTGAGCCGACATTTAATGTTTCCGACGCAAGATCGCAAAACGAAAACAATAGTCCTTCAGGGGCAAAGTCCCTTTGAAGTAATAAAATCTGAAAGGATTCAAACTTGCCCAAACACACTTGCCCAAACCATTGCCCAAAAGAATTTTTTAAGGTTTTTTACGCTCTCGCTGAGCTTGCAGTCTACCGTTCTGCTGCTACACTTGCTCCTGTTAAAACAATTCTTTTTGTCTATTTAGCTGTATTATTAAGCACCATTTTCTTCGCACTTATAGCGTATACAAGTAACAGGAAAATTGCAAAAATTTTAAAAACAGCATGTGTTTAGAACTTCCAATGAAGTATTAAGTGTTGGCACACACATTTCTATTTTTTTTTTCAGTCTTTTCTCAGTTCATTACATCTATGTTCAATTTTCTTAGTAAGATTATAAGGTACTTTCCCGCCTAACCCTCTGACCGGCCAGGTTTTTTGCTAAAAAAGCACAAATTTCCCAAAACTACTACCAGATAAATTTATTTTCTTGATTTAATGTAAAACATTTCCTGGCATTTTATATCTGGATTTATGTACTTTTAATATATTGCCTTAATTTCTTTGACATACATATTTTAATATGCACGTATATATACGTTCGTACAGGTATCCCAAAAAATATTCTAGGCCGTATATATACGGTCTAGAAGAGTTAGAGGGTGAGGTATTCTCCCGTCTTCTTAGCATGCCTTCGTGCTGTAGTGGCCAGCACTCTCGGCGCGTATTCGATAGGTCCCTGGTTCGAGTGCCGGCTAGGGCATTGTTCATTTTTCCTGTCTTTTATTTCGAAATAACCTAATGTCTCTACAAGATGGCTTACTAAACTTTTTTTGGTCTTTTTATTATTAAAGTTTTGTGTGTGAGCTCTATTTATTAAATATCACGTTCTTTGTAGTTACGCCACATGAAATTCAACTCAACAGCAAAATCGCGGAACACTTAAAAACGATATATCTTTAGAGTTTTCGATATGTATAGTCAGTCTCCTTCGCTGAAAATGAAAATGTTTTATTCCGTACAGTGTTGCCCTAGTAGCTTTCAAATCGCTGACTATGTTACTCAAAAATTCATTATGGTTTCACAAAACAAAAAATATAAAATTCCAAATTCAGCCTTCCAAGTGCACATGTTCGCGTGGAGGACTACGTTATTCAAAAGTGATATAGCCTATTATAACGGACGACGCAAATAACCCCTTCGAGCAAGTAAATAAACCACTTAAAACTTAAGTAAGTTTAACTTAAGTAAGTAAACCATTAAAGTAAGAGAGAACTAAGCTAAAGAGAGAACACTAAAGTATGCGGAGAAGATTTTAATGCACGCAAATCTTCAAATTTGATTGGCCTCATCCGATTTATTCTTTTTATTAGAGTAATGTGTACCGATCAGAGTTGTATACACAGCACATCGCTTCAATCAGATGTGCACGCAATTAGCGCAAGCCGTCTCCTGTGCCTTTTAGAACGTTGAATGTTTATTTTCTAAGGTCTGGGGAGAATAAAGAATTATAGAATTTGTCAGACCGGAAAACAGTGACTCAAGACAATTCATTAAGAGAATACGATAATGAAAATGGAGATTTTGAAGTGAATATTCATTGATGAGTCACAACAGACACTTGAATGTGTAAGACAAGTGTTACGATTTCATAGGTCAAGAAACTTGAATTAGAATTTTATGAGTAGCGTTCGTTAATGAAAGAATGTTTACGTGCCTCGCAAACAAAAAAATATACGAGCTTTTCCCCGAAAAAAAATCTAACTCTAGTACTATTTTAATTAGTCCCAATTTAAATAGTACATTGTATACCATTCTTTCAAAACATCAAAAGGTTTATGCAGATCCATTTTCGGATTTTTCATGCTTTGCATAAACACTTTGCATCAATCAGTATACGGATAATCGAAATTTAGTGAATGTTTTACACATTCTTTTAAAATGTTTTTTTAACAGTACAGAATTTTCAGTTCCTAAATCTCATAACATAAAATATTTATTAAATATGATCGATGAAAAGACTGTTAATTTCTTGATTCTAAGGTTTCATCGATGTAAGACACGTGAATTAATTTCAGTATCATTACCACCAAAAAATAACTGACTCTAAAAAATAAAATAAACGGAAAAAATCCTCGAAATTACATCTAGCTAATAACAACATTATTCTTATTTAAATTAACAAATTGAAAAATTCAGTATTTTCTAATAATTAGTAATTTAGAAACCTCTGAGATTCAAAGATATCTTTTCTTTGCAACAGCATTTATATGGTGGAAGGGGAAGGTGTATTTTACCGTGAAAGAGAAATTTTATTTTTATAGATTTCCACTACATGTTTCTACAGTTTATTAAAAACTCCTCAGAAACTTAACACCGTCATAAAAGGAATCATGTTTCCCCTTTGTGTTTATTTGTCATAATTTTATTTAACTAATTACATTGTGTGCAATTTTATAGAAATACATATGGCTTCTAAAGTACACTCTTAGGCACAAAAAAAAAAGACGCACCAAGAAGGAGTTATCCGAATGGGACGAAAATCGGCAGAAGTGATGTACATGTACAGAAAAACAAATGAGTACAGTTTGAGAAAAATTGGATGATTTATTGAAGTGATAGAGCTTCAGTAAGTTAGTACCGCGTTTGTCCACCTCTGGCCCTTAGGCAAGAGGTTATTCGGCTTGGCATTGATTGATAGAGTTTGTAGATGTCCTCCTGAGGGCTATCGTGCAAATTCTGTCCAACTGGCGCATTCGATCGTCAACATCCCGAGCTAATTGGAGGGCCCTGCCCATAATGCTCCAAACGTGCTCAATAGGAGAGAGATCCGGCGACCTTGTTGGCCAAGGTAATGTTCGTCAAGCACTAAAGCAAGCAATAGAAACATGTGCAGTGTGGGAGCGGGCATTATCTTGCTGAAATGTAAGTCTAGGGTGGCGTGACATGAAGGGCAACACAACGGACTTAGAACTTCGTGGACGTACCGCTGTGCTGTAAGGTTGCGACGGATGACAACCAAAGGGGTCC
Source organism: Stegodyphus mimosarum (assembly GCA_000611955.2). Lineage (NCBI taxonomy): Eukaryota > Metazoa > Arthropoda > Arachnida > Araneae > Eresidae > Stegodyphus > Stegodyphus mimosarum. The sequence goes on from KK116111.1 coordinate 45,678, forward strand.
TACTATGAAATGAAATGGAACCCCAGACCATCACTCCTGGTTGTCGGTCTGTCTGCCGGAAGACAGTCAGGTTGGTATCACACCGCTGTCCGGGGCGTCTCCAGACTCGCCTTCACTGGTCATCGGGGCTCAGTTCAAAGCGGGACTCATCACTGAAGACCATTCTATTCCAGTCAACGACATTCCAATGCGAATGAGCCCAACACTATTGCAAACGGGCTTGACGTTGTATAGAGGTCAATGCGCAAGGGGCGCCGTTACTTCAGCCCTCTTTCTGTGAACCGTCTGTGAATGGTCCTTGCAGTCACTGAAGCACTAGTTGCGCGTACAATCGACGATAATGATGCATCTGGGGCTGTGAGTGCCGCTCTGGCGATTGCTCGGTCTTCACGTTCTGTCGTTTCTCTAGGCCTACCGCTTCCTTCTTGACGCTGTGTGCGGCCATGGTTCACCCATTCCTGCCAACATCGTCTAATAGTGGCATCGCTCCTGCTCAAATGTCGAGCTATTCGCCGATAAGACCAACCAGCTTCTTTGAGCCCAACTGCACGACCTCTCTCAAATTCTGACATTTGCGCATATCGTTCGAGAACCTGTATGCGAGGCATACAACATTTGTCAACCAGAGTACACGGAACGAAATTCGTGAAGAATTTATGACCCGGAATCGTAATTTCTCTTAAATATCCTGCCAGTTGCGCAGATCAGATGCACAGTAGTGACAAGCGTTCATTCATTGGCAGCCAAAATGTAAAATTCTGCATTTTCCGTGGAAGCCCGTATGCATATCAATTTGTGTCCAATTTGCTTTATATCTTCTCGGTGCGTCTTTTTTTTTTGTCTATTTTATCTAGTGTACTATCACAGTGTTCTTATATAAATAATTCTGCGTCCTGTTTTAAAATATTTATATAGGTCCAAAGCAACATCTCTTTGGGTTTCAATTAAATTAAGAAGAGCAGTGCATAAATGGAGAATTTTACTCAAATGCTCAAAATGTACGCTAAATCTTTCCTTTAATTATTATTTTAAATTTTATATGCCAGGAAAGTGTCATTTAATTACACCATTTTTTTCTAATCTTAAGTGTTTTTATTAGGAAGCCATGTGTTAGTACTTTTTTTTAACTTTAACAGTCAATAAAAGACGTTATAAATTCAACCAGTGTTAATTTCTATTTAAAAGACCGATTATTTTGATAATAAGTTATAAGGTATTTCTCCCGCCTTCTTAGTATGCCTTCGTGATGTAATGGTCAACACACTTCGCGCATATTCGAGAGGTCCGAGATTCGAATCCCGGTGAGAGCATTGCTCATTTCTCTCTTCTCCTGCTCCAAAATAACCTAAAGTCTCTACATTGGCGTACGAACTAAAGAAAAAGGTGGTGTATGATGATTCTTCATCTTCAGGATTTGGCGATTGGGGTCCCCTAATCCCCAGTCGCCTTTTAAAAGGGGGAGTATATAAGGTATTTCTCCCGCCATCTTAGCATGCCTTCGTGGTGTAATGGTCAGCACACTCGGCGCGTATTCTAGAGGTCCAAGGTTCGAGTCCCGGCGAGGGCATTGTTCATTCTTCATGTCTTTTATTTCGAAATGACCTAATGTCTCTTCAGAGTTATCCCCTCTCTCAAGAGATAGATATAATTTGCCTGCAATTTTTCTTCTTCGATGATATATGGGGTCAAAGACTGTCGAAAAAAATGTGTGCAATAATCATTCTTTCATTACGTAACAAAATATTGCCAATCTTTAAGCTTAAATAGATTTTTTAGATTTAGTGTTGCAAGTATGCCTTTGATGTTACTTCGAACTCGACCGACTTGGCAACAGGATTATTATTTTTGAAAGCTACGGAGCCTAATAAATATGGAATACAGTGAAGGAATCAGTTTAAGTGAAGATGAATTCGATATTTCCTTGATGAAGAACGACATTACGTCTATGTATAGACTACTTGCATCAAAGACGTCTATGCATTGATGATGGAGAGAAGATAAGCAGTAATGAAGATAACGATGAAGTAAAAGGTCGTTTGAAGGCAAAACTCAGGGCAATAGAATGTGAATATGAAAGCGACAGTGATTCCGCGGAATAAACAGAAAGTGAGAATGGATAGCGTGCACAGAATCTGAAGAAATACCACAAGGAATACCGTTTGTATCTGCCGAAAGAGCCTCGGGACCGCAAGTATCTTAAGACGTAAAAGAACCACTAGATTTCTTTAAATGGTATGTGAAAGCATTTTAAGTTAGCTGTAAGAAATTTGCCAAATATGATGAAAACCATTTCGAGTTACTGTTTCGTCCGAGCGAAAAAGGCCTCGAGAGCAAAGAGAAATTTTTATGTTACAGACTAGAGCTTTTAAACTTACCTTATTTAACTAAAAATTTTGTTCTTTTGTTTACAACGTGTGAAAAAAAGTGCTCATAGAATCTCCCAGTGAGAATGCGGAAAAGGTCAACCAGGGCTACAAGGGCAAAGATAATGGTTGTTAAGAGAATTTGATAACCTTTGATAATTGGTGAAACCAGATAAAAATGCTGGTTTTTCGATTTTTTTGCTAAAAATATGCTTTAATATCTTTGCTACAATTGAAATATATAGTTGAAATAATTTGACGATAACAAATGGTATAAAAAAGACTGTTAAACCTCTCGACAGCTTTTGCTAAAACTATCTCAATGCTTAGTTATTTTTTCTTCTTAATTGGCTCATTTATTTATTCAGACTTATTATAGAAAAACGGAAATGTAATTAGCGGTGACTATAACCATTTGCAAACTCTGTTTATGTGTATAGTCGTTTGATTTTGAATACTGAGTAAAGTTTAACTAAAATATTTTTTTTGCATTTTTCATTTCGGAACTTGCAGTCTTTGTTTTTTTTTTGTTTGTTTTTTTGTTTTTTTTTTTTTTTTTTCCTTTTTTTTCAGCTCAACAAACATTTATATGTATTTTATCAGTCAATTTTCATATGAATCGTTTGGAAGGTAAATTACGTGATAGAGATATGAACAGAAAGCAACGGGAAAAGAAAATTTTCAAGGTCCTAACTACAGCACAGCTGAAAAATCGTGCTGAAACAAATATCAGACATGCAGTTGATAAAAATGCTTTTAAATTAATTAAGTAGAGACATTAGATTATTTCGAAGCAGGTGACATAAAAAATAAGCAATGCCCTAGCCGGGCCTCGAACCACGGACCTCTCGAATACGCGCCGAGCGTGTTGGCCATAACATCACGAAGGCATGCTAAGAAAGCGAAAGAAATACCTTATATACACCCCTTTTATAGGGCAACTGGGGATTAGGGAACTCAATCGCCAAATCCTGGTGGTGAAGAATCATCATCCAACACCTTTTTCAGTTCGGGGGCCACTGTGGAGACATTAGGATTTTTGATGCTGAGAGACGTGAAAAAGGAGCAATGCCCTGGCCGGGACTCGAACCTCGGACCTCTCGAATACGCGCCGAGTGTACTAACCATTACACGACGAAGGCATGCTACGAAGGTGGGAGAAATACCTTATAAATAAAAGAGCATTTTATAACGAGAACAAATGACTAAAAAACAGAAGGAATCACGTATGCTTCTGAGCAGTTTTGAATAAAAAATGTTTTTTTTATTTTTTTTATTCAAAAACTGTTGCATTTTTGTTTCTGATTATTTTGTTTTCCATGTTTATTTAAATTCCAGACCTCATATTTTAAAAAATTTAATTAAAAATAAGCTAATGCCATTGATATTGATTGTAAATGTCTTAGTAGAAACATTGTAAGGTTTTAGTTAAACTAACCAAGTTTTATTTTAATTTAAATCTGTCTATCTCCTCTCTGTTTCAACTTCCTGTCAGAAGAAGCGTGCGTTTTCAGCTTAGCTAATTTTTGAAGTACAGCCAAGTACTATTTAAGCCAGAGGTAGAAACCTCTCAGTGTGAGAGAACTTAGTCTCAGATCACGGCCACTCGGCTCAACGTTCGTCTGACCAGCTAGCAGTTTAAATTTATAAGCCATAGTGCTTACTACGTGATTGCATTGTAAAACCAGTTGAAGCGCGTTAGTATTAGTATATCTTGCTACGCACCCTTTTAGGTAGAGGCCAACTTCCGTGAATTGCTCTGCGAAGCAACCTTTGATTTAAGTTCTATTTTATGTTTAGATTTAAATTTATTTGACTGTTAAGTTAGACCCAAGTGCGGTCTTTTACTTTCTGTATCGCTCCCGAGTTGGGAAGTTTGTAAATAATAGTGACTTAATAAAAGAGGATTTTAAATCCCTTCACGTGCAGTTATTATCCAGCACAGCAGTCACATCAGAACAAAGCTTAAGTTTCATCAGCTCACTGTTCCAGTTCAGGACTGAAAACTTGAGAAGAAACACCCTGGTAAATATTTCACAATGTTTCCAAAAATGATGCACAGAAACCTCAGTCCTGATAACATGATAAATGATAATGTATTCAGATTCTTTTTAAAATGCTTTAGAAAATAAAAAGATATGACGAATATTTACATTTTACGGTTTATCTTGCAAATTTCGGATAAGATAAGGTTTTATAATTTCTCTTTATATTTACCAATTGAATGATAATTAATAAGTTTAATTTTAGAGATATAGGTTTTGAAATTACATAAACAAAATATTCAGAAAAATGGGAAAGGGTTTAGTAACCATTTTAAGTGTTTACATCCTTGAAACTGTATTTTCTTAGTTTGCAATTTTTCGATCAATTCTTCTATTTGTAATCTTAGGAAAATTGTAAGAAATTGTTCGGTTGTTTTGCTGTGTTTATTATTACCTACTGAGTTGAATCAAGAATGAATTTTAGAATATATTAAAAAATTATAAAAAATAAAAATGTAATTATTTATTATTATTATTATTTTTACACACACATATATATATTATTTTTTCTCTCGAAAACTAATTCATTAATTGGAAAATCAACCACTGAAATTATTAAGAACATTATACAAGGTATTTTCTCCTTCCTTCGTAATGTAACGGTAGCACATTCGGCGCGTATTCGAGAGGCCCAGGTTCGAGTCCGGGCGATTGCATTTCATGTCTCCTGCTTCAAAAACCCTAATGCTCTACAATTATAGTAAACACAATAAACAACGTTTTAGTAGAAACATTGAAAATTGCAGAACACAGATATTTTAACTGGTAATTTTTTCCAAATAATTTAAATTTAAATAAAAACTGCCACCTAAAAGATTTTTTTCTTTTTATAGTTAAATTGTCTAACAACAGCATTTAATAATACTTTTCATGGTAAGTAAATGGAAGTACTTTAATAAATTTCAGAATAATCTTTGAAAATGTACCGGGGCATAGCACGTACCGGGGCATAAACGCATAGCACGAAAGCATTCGTGTTTCAGAGCTATTGAAACGAGGTAAGATCGAAGGACAATATCTGTACATAAAGAGAAAGACAAATACGTTTTATTTTAGCCAAGCGAGAGTGACTTAATATATTAGAGATACATAAGACCAGAAGTTAACACTCCTTAAGGCAATCAAGCGAGAATGGTTTCGTCATCACTATCAGAGATTACTTAAGCGGTAGATAATTTCTACATCACTAACTCACAGGTCTAGAAAAGACAAGATATATGTTGAGGCTTAATCAAGGGCAATACCTGCAAAAAACGAAACGTGCGTTGAAGTTTTCGAGTTAGAGTAATGACATCAAGGTCGTCGGATATTCCAGAAGGATAGTCAACCGTGCTTTCAAGTTAGCCAAGTGTGAATTGTTAGCTCAGGAACAAAATTAATTAAAGTGCTAAGGAAAGGTTGAAAAGAAAATGAGAGCATTAGCATAATACACATTTCGAAGTTCTGAACTTATATACGATTCATATCAGTTATATTGTGAAACTGTGGATTGTAAATAGCTGTTCGTACAGTGGTATCTCGGTATACGTCCTGTTTGGACACGAACATTTTTGTTTGGAGTGAGACTCGAGTCAGTGAGTCACGACTGCGAGCATTATACTTATTTACCTCTATCGTGACTATGCTTGGACTGCTCATAAGCGTCAGTACACCTGTTCCTAATATTCAGTAAACAATCAGCACTATAACTCTGAACTTTCAAGAGTCTTCATTTATTTTCGCGTAATGTTTTTGTAAATTCATTAACAACGAGTTTTAGAAAAGTTAAAGAGAAGATAAAAGCAACGGAGAAAATTGTTAGGATCACCATGGAGGTGAACAAAGGAGATTGCTGAAAAACATGATAATGGCATGTATATCCAGGACTTGGTAATTGCACACCGCGCCCCGAGTACGTGCGCCCAGTGCACATCTACGATTGTGAAAAACAAAGAAGCTATTAAATCGGCTAACGTCGCGAAGGGGGTAATTACCAAGCAAAAATCAGAAACGTTACAGCATACTGAAAAATTGCTTTTGATCTGGATAATAGCAAAACAATTAAGTACGGTATCATGTACAGTTCTTCATTTATATACAGTAGATATTTCACTCACTACATGTGTATTTCAGAACCAAGCAATGTTATAATAATAGCAATAAGATTACAAAAATGAATTAATTATTTTTCCTTTATTTCTTATTGGAAAAGTTCGTTTGGTACACGTACAAGAACATGGAATGGATCAATGATGCATGCCGAGATACCACTCTATATTTAAGTAGCCACAAGGAAGGTAATCCAACTTTAAATAATAGTCTGCGAAATATTTCGCCTGGGAGTAAAATACGAATAACGCTTCACAAAAATCCGTGGGAAAGAATAGTAACAATAATAATAATAATAATAATAATAATAATAATAATAATAATAAAAACTGAAAGCTTTCAGATTTCCAAAGGGGCGCTTTTTTAACGTTTTGTGTGTTACCTTTGTTTATTGAATATCATGTTTTTCGCACTTAAACCATAAAATTCAATTCAACAGTAACACAGTCTTGCGCGTTGGAGATAAAAAAATGTTTTTTTTTTCCGTACCGTGTTGCCATTCCTCGCTTTGAAATCGTTGAGTTTGTTAATCAAAAATTCTTTAATGTCTGACAAAATATGAAATAGATAATAAAACGAATTCCAAATTAGGGCTTCCAAATTCCCATATTCGGATGGAAATGTACATTATTCAAAATTTCATGTCTCTAGGTACCGTTGGTTTTTCACAGTGCGAGAAACATACATACCTATATGCAGGTTCTTCATTATTTAATTCCTTTAAATATAAGACAGGGCTATAAAATTTGGTGGCAACAATTTAAAAAGTGAACCGACATTTAAAGAGAACCAACGCAAAATGCCAAAACAAAATTACTAGCCCTCTGTTGTGATTGCCGATTTGGCCGTTAGACAACGCTGAAGTAAATGTTTCATTTTACATATTTTTGTGGCAACCCTGTTGCACTCTGCTCTGTAGAACTGTTGCAAGAACCGACTGAGTCGGTAATAATGATTCTGAACTCTCGTTCTGAGAGTAATTCTAAAATAGTTAATCTTGTAAATAAACGTGTAAATAGTTTTACTTCGTGTGCTGATTTATTCACGTACTGAAGTGCTTTTATTGAACCGTGTTTTTGAATCCGGTAAGAATTTTGACTAACCTGCTTGGAAGTGCAAATGGTGCTTCATTTCTTTGGTTAAACGCGACAGGACTCTTAAATTGAAAGTTCGGAATATAAAATTTATCAGGTAAGCGCATGCTTATTTATACCTTGATATATTTTGATATATATATAGTATCAACGTAATGGATAGTCTTGATAAATTGAAGCGGAAACGCGCAGTTTTGCGTACCGCTACTACAAAAATGTTAACGAAAACTGAAGTTATTTTAACTGAAACGTCAGAAATGACTTATGAACAGAAATTTGATCAGTTAAGTGTTCTCAAAGAACAATTAATTGAAAAGTATGATGGTCTTAAACAATTGAATTGTGAAATCGAAAGTGGTTTGCCCCTTGAAGATATTGAATCCGAAATTGAAGTTGTTGAAGATTATAATGAAAAAATTATTGAATGGAAAAATAGAATTACGCGGTATTTAGAGAAAAATTTGAACTCTAACCCTCAAATTAATTCTCGTGTTTCACGTGTTTTAAGTAGTGAAAATAGTGTTCCTAGTAACAGTATTGGACCTAAATTTATGAAGCTTCCAAAGCTTACAATCGAAAAATATTATGGTGATTCTTGCTTATGGCTTGAGTTTTGGAGCCAATTTTCGAATGCTATAGATAGTAATGAGCATTTGACACCACTTGATAAATTTTGCTATTTGAAATCACTGCTTGGTGGAAGTGCAGCTAATGCTGTATCTGGGTTTTCGTTAGCTAACGAAAATTATAGTTCTGCTATCGCCCTTTTGAAAGAACGGTTTGGTAGAACTGATGTCGTTATTAACGCCCATATGAATAAGCTTTTAAATCTCAATCCAGTAAAAAATTCTTCTAACTTAAGAGCTTTGAGGGAACTTTATGACAATTGTGAAATTCAGATTCGTAATTTAAATTCTTTAGGGGTTGCATCTGGAAGTTATGGTCATTTATTATGCCCAATATTACTTAAGTTGATTCCACCAGATATTGCTTTAGAATTTAATAGAAGGCGTGCCAAAAGTTCGGACTGGGATATCAATGAACTAATCACCTTTATTAAGGAAGAAATAGAATCGCGTGAAGTTACAATGCACTTGAATAGTTCCGTAAGGATACCTCATGAAAAACCAGAAAAATATAGACACCAAAATTTTAAACGTAATATTCCTACATCATCTGCTTTGTCAACTAGTGTTAAGAATAACTGTTTCTTTTGCAGCAGTTCAGAACATAATTCTAATTTCTGTGAATCGCTTTCGGTTCCTGAGAAGCGTAAAAAACTAAAGAACGATGGTAGGTGTTTTGTGTGCTTTAGGAAATTCCATATTGCTGCGAAGTGTAAACTTCTAAATGAGCCTTGCAAAATATGCGGTAGTAAGTTTCATCATGTTTCGATATGCATGAAATCAAATGAAAAGCCCCCTGATGTTCCTAAAAATGAAAGTGATACCATAGTAACTTCCGTTTCTCAATGTGAGATTAAAAACTCAGATTTATTTAATGAAGTTGTATTGCAAACATGTTGCGTGAAAATATCATCCGATTTAAAGTCAAAATTTGCTTTGTGTCTTTTTGACAGTGGCAGTCAACGGACATTTATTACCAAAGAATTAACATCATACTTAAAACCCCCAGTAGTAAGGAAGGAAAAGTTGCTAGTATACTCTTTCGGCGCGCTTAAAGCAAAACAAAAAATTTATGACGTGGTCAAGGTTACCTTACAGAATGTGAAAATTCCCGAACGAAACATATGCATTGAGGCGTTGGTGACAGACACGATTTCTACCGCCATGATTTATCCGCCTAGACTAAACACAGATGTCCAAAGCAAATTAAAGAAATACGAGTTGTCTAATTGGAATACGTTATGCGGCTTTCGAGTGCAGTTATTGATAGGCGCCGATTATTTATGGCAAATAAACATTCCTGGAACAGCAGAAAAAATAACAAAATCGCTATTTGTGTGTGAAAGCTTATTTGGATGGTCGCTTTGTGGTTCCATATATAATGATGAAAAGGGAAAAAATAAAGACGCATCCGTTTTCAAGTTATCTGTTGAAAATGCCGAACAGGAAGATTTAAAGAAATTATGGGACCTTGAAGCAATTGGTATTAGTGACGATGAATTTTCAAAAATAGATAAAGAAATCATTAATAAATTTGAAAACGATTTAAAATTCGTTAATAACAGATATGAAGCGAAATTATTGTGGAAGGACAGTAAAGAAGGGTTAGGGACTAATTTCAAAATAGCGAAGAATCGTTTCTTTGAATTAAATCGTAAGCTCGCGAAAAATGACGATCTTCTCCAACAATACAAAGACATTGTTACTGAACAAAGGGGAAATAACGTAGTTGAAGAATGTTCAGATAATGACGTTGAGAACGGTTATTTCATGCCGCATAGACCCGTTACGAGAGACGACAAATCCACCACTAAAGTGAGGATGGTCTTTGATGCTTCTTCAAAAGAAAATCAGTTTAAATCTTTAAATGATTGTTTATGGCCAGGGCCAAATTTAAACCCACACATTTTAGATATTATCATCAATTTCCGAAAACATGAAGTGGCATTCTGCGCGGATCTAGAGAAGGCTTTTCTCCAAATTGGCTTAACGCCAGAAGACCGAAATTATTTAAAATTTTTGTGGTTTGATGATAAGGCAGTTGACTTATTCAAAATTCTAAGATTTACGCGTGTACCATTCGGTGTTACCTGTAGCCCCTTCATTTTAGCTGCTACTATCAAATGTCATATTCAGAAGTATAAGAAAGAGCATTATAAAGTTTATGAAATGTTAGATACATCCCTGTATGTTGATGATTTAATTTCCGGTTCAAATTCTGATGAAGAAGCGTACTATTTATCTTCTACTGCCGCTAAAATTCTTAAAGATGCTGGGATGCATTTACGTAAATTTAACTCTAATTCTATGAAACTAAGGGAAATGTGGAAAGAAAATATGTTATGCAGTGAACAAGAAAATTCTGACCTCCATTTAAAAGTTTTAGGAATATTATGGAATACCGATTCTGATACCTTTCAACTGGATGCTCAGCCTCTTATAGATAACCTAGAGAGTATCAAATCTACAAAGCGTTGTGTTTTAAAGACTATGTTAAAGGTATATGATCCCGTAGGGTTTATATCTCCATTCACCATACGAATTAAAATCTTATTGCAAGAAATTTGGAAAAGAGGTTTGGCCTGGGATGATGATTTACCCCTAGATTTGGAAAATGAATGGAAGGGTTGGTGCTCTGAAACGGAACATCTTAAGAGATTAGAGATACCTAGGAAGTATTTCCAACAAGTAATGAATTTGGTAAAAGATCAGGTACAAATCCACATTTTCTGTGATGCTAGTCCTAAGGCATTTGGTGCAGTAGCCTATTTTAGGTACTTCACCAAAGATAATGAAATTAAAACAAGTTTCATCTGGGCAAAAAGTAGAGTCTCTCCTGTGAAACGAATAACGCTTCCCCGATTAGAATTAATGGGAGCCGTAATTGCCGCAAAGATGTCTAAAACTTTAAAGATGGCACTAGACTTTAAAAATGCGAAAATAAAGTTTTGGACAGATTCAACAATAACGCTTCATTGGATAAAAGGATCTGCTACGAATTGGAAGCCCTTTGTTTCCAACAGAGTCAGAGAAATTCAATCCCTTACGGATCCTGAAAATTGGAACTATTGTAGCGGAAACGAAAATCCAGCTGATTTAGTGACGCGAGGTGAAAGGCTGATAACTCTTATAGGAAATAAAGTCTGGTGGCAAGGTCCAGTTTGGTTATCACTTCACGAACATTCATGGCCGTCAGAATTAGTGACTGAATTAAGCGAAGACGCGCTAATTGAAAGAAAGTTGAAACCTCAAATTACTCAATTATGTTGTACCATAACACCGGGAACAATTTTAGACGTTGACAAGTTTAGCAGTCTGAAAAGACTTTACTGTATCACGGCATGGATAATGCGCTTTATGCATAATTCAAATAAAAGAAACTCTAAGGTCTGCGGTACATTGACAGCTTCAGAAATGCATAATGCAGAAATGTATCGGATTCAATGTACTCAAGAAACGGCATTTAACGTTGAAATAAACCAACTAAAATGTGGAAAATCTATTAGTAAGGAATCAAATTTATATAACCTTAATCCCGAATTAGATGAAAGTGGATTGCTTGTGCTGAAAGGTAGACTGTAATTCTCTGAATTCCAAGAACGAGAAAAACACCCATGGATATTTCCTGACAAATCTAAATTTGTCAAGCTGTTGATTATGGATACCCATGAAAGGTTATATCATTTTGGAGTAGCTACGACATTATCACATCTTCGAGAGAAATATTTTATCATCAAAGGAAGAAGATGCGTGAAATCGGTTCTGAAAACGTGTTTAATTTGTAAAAGATTTAATGCTACTCCAGGTAAGGAAGTAGTAGCACCATTACCTAAAGATAGGATTATTAAAACTCCGCCATTTGAAACAACTGGCTTAGATTTTGCTGGACCGATTTATATCAAAACTTCATCTGGTCCAGAAAAGGCTTATATTTTAGTATTTACTTGCGCGGTAATTAGGGCCGTACATCTAGAATTGGTAACAAATTTGAACACTGACACCTTTATTCTAGCTCTTCGAAGGTTCGTTGCACGAAGAGGACTTTGTAAAATAGTTTACAGTGATAACGCAAAAACATTTATCAAAGCTGATTCAGTACTAAAAGAAATTTGGAAGAACATTTCAAAGGAAAGAGTTCTAGATTATTTCTCAAGAAATAAAATAACATGGAAATTTATTGTGCCTAGAGCCTCATGGTGGGGCGGTTTTTGGGAAAGGATGGTTCGCACCGTGAAAACTCCACTGAAAAAGATCCTTGGTAGGACTTGTCTTACGTTTGAAGAAATGGAAACGACGTTGACTAAAATTGAGGCAGTTATCAACTCTCGACCATTGTGTTATATCTACGAACAGCCTTCCGAACCAGAGCCTTTAACTCCAGCCCATTTTTTAGTAGGAAAACGACTAACATCATTGCCTCATGGATTGCCTATAATCACTGGATCTGAATCCAACAGAAGAATGCTTACCAAAAAATTGAAATACCGACAACAAGCCATTAACCATTTTTGGAAACGCTGGAGAAAAGAATATCTGTTAGAACTTCGCTCTGCGTATCGAGTCACTCCAACAGAGTCCTCATCATTTAAAGTGGGTGACATAGTGCTGATCCATGACGAAAAGTTACCAAAGCATCTTTGGAAGTACGGATGTGTTAAAGAGCTGTGTTTAGGACGTGATTCAAAAGTTAGATCCTGTGTGCTTCAAACACCTACAGGAATTATAAAGAGACCCATTCAGTTACTATATAAATTTGAACTGGACTTAATAGACTAATATTTGAATGGACAATCATAAAATTATTTGCATTATTTTTCCATTTATTCATATAATTCATTTATTATTTTTATTATTATAGATCCCAACTTTAGATTGTATTTAGAATTTGAATATTGCTTGTCTACTGTATGTAAGTATAATTTCGTATTTTATTTTTGTCCAAGAATTTGAAATGCTTGCCTACTTTGAAAGTGTTTAATACCTAAGTATTAATTTAGTTTATTATATTTTGAATTAATTATTTTCTTTTAATGATGATGAACAATAGTGATTGTTCATCCGGGGGCAGTGTGTTGTGATTGCCGATTTGGCCGTTAGGCAGCGCTGAAGTAAATGTTTCATTTTGCATATTTTTGTGGCAACCCTGTTGCACTCTGATCTGTAGAACTGTTACAAGAACCGACTGAGTCGGTAATAATGATTCTGAACTCTCGTTCTGAGAGTAATTCTAAAATAGTTAATCTTGTAAATAAACGTGTAAATAGTTTTACTTCATGTGCTGATTTATTCACGTACTGAAGTGCTTTTATTGAACCGTGTTTTTGAATCCGGTAAGAATTTTGACTAACCTGCTTGGAAGTGCAAATGGTGCTTCACCCTCTGGGCTAATTATAAACATCTCTACAAGTGAAAAATTATCGTTAGATCCAAATCCACCCTTAATAAAAGTTTCGTTTATTGTTAGAATAGCTGCTATAATTGTTTTTCATGATTCAAGTTTCAAAATTAGTTGTAAGAATAAAAGTGATTTGATAATTTTAGATTTCTGAAGTTTGATTTAAACAACTCTGATAATTATTGATTTGCAATAAATAAATAATTTTTTTTCTTTTACACCTCTTATTATAATAATTTCTTCTCACGTTCTTTCAGAAACAACAGAATAGCAAACAAAGAGAAACATTCTTTTTCTTTAATTCTTCTTTGGGTAAGAAATATCTCTTATTATCTACATTTCGAAAAAACAGTAAAACCTTGTTTAAAAAAGGCTTTATGACAGTGATATTAGCACAACAAGCTTTATTTTAAAAATATTTCAGTTAAAAAATATGAGTTAACGAACTACTATAAAATGTTATGCCATTATTTTTACGAAGCATGTTTCATCAGTGACAATACATTTACAATACATATCACAATCAAAATAAAATATCCATTTCCCACAATAAAAGTCATTAAAAATACAATTTCTGAGTAGTTAAAAAACTATACAGACATATTCTATGAATATAGTAGTGAAAGAAAAAATAATCAAAAGGCAAGTTAGACACTATTTCTGATAACACATTTCTATATTTTTTTTTACTTTTTTCCCCCTTTTACGGAGACTAGATAAGCTTTTCTTTACTAAAAATCACCTTCTGAATATGAACATGCAAATTAATTTTTTAAAGTTAGCTCTTGTTTAGAAGTTACAATATAACTCATGTTACATTTTAATACTAAACAACGTTTTTCTCGTACTTTGATGATTCAAACAATTGAAAGGAAAAAAAAAGAGTCTGAAAGCTTTCAGATTTTATATTACGCCCAATGGGCGTTTTTTTAACGTTTTGCGTGTTACCTTTATTTATTAAATATCATATTCTTCGCACTTAAACCATAAAATTCAATTCAACAGCAATATTGCGAAATGATTTTAAAATGAGCATACCTTAAATATATTTAAAAAAAGTATATCTTTAGAATTTCTGCCACACAATCTCGCGAGGTGAAGATAATTTTTTTTCCCGTACAGTGTGCCCATTGCTCCCTTTGAAATTATTGAGTTTGTTAATCAAAAATTCACTAAATTTTTACAAAGTATGAAATAAATAATAAAAACAAATTCCAAAGTAGGGCTTCCAGATCCCATATTCGGTGAAGAATTGCGTTATTCAGAATTTGATGGCTCTAGGTATCGTTGTTTTATCACAGAGCGAGAAACATACATGCATTCATGCAGATTCTTCATTATATAATTTCTTTTAATATAACGCAGGGCTCTAATATTTGGTGTCAACAATTTGAAAAGTGAAACGCCGTTTTACAGTGGACAACGCAAAATGCCAAAACCAAATTAATAGCCCTTCGGGGCAAACTGCCTCTTTGGGTTAATGAATTAATTATTTAGATTAAAACAAGAAGGCTTTTTCTTGCTAAATTTCAGCTCCTGAATACGAATATACACTTTAATTTCTAAGATTAACTCTTATTTAGAAGTTACAACAAAATTTAAATAACAACACTTTTCTTACTAAAGTAGTTAGTTCTCTTGCACAGGTAAACGCGCAAGAGGCAACAGCGAAATACTGATGAATGTTTGAATAAAATACTATGAATGTATTTTGTTCACATTTAAGAGCTTCATAACAAGCTTAAAAAGCACAGGCTTTGAAATGCCTGTGCTTTTTAGCTTGTTGTTTGTGGCTAATTGTTCCTCACCAATCCTAATACAGAAATCAAGTAACATTACTATACTCGAGCTCCTTATATCTTACTTTTATTGTTGTAATTTACTGATAAAAGTGTTTGCCGCTATTATCAGTAAAGCAATTTAAATGAGAAAGAATGATTTGTATTTTCAGTAGCATCGGCATCCAGTCTTTCATATGATGACACAAGATCCTCTATTATTTGCTTGATTTGCTTTTTTCAGGAGTAATGGCACGTTTTCTAGACTTACATGCAACTTCCCCGCGGAGGCAGCAAATAATGGGTGGCTTATTCATATGCGTACACGACATGAGTTTCGTTAGCACTTTAGCTCAAACGTTTTAGTCTGTAAGTCCAAACATACAAGCAAAAATTCTCACGACCCCAAAATGTCAAGAAACGCAACGGGTTTTGCACCGGTGCTTATAGACTCTCAACTGCATCAGCCGTAAGTTCGGAGAACGACGCAGCGAAATGCTATAGAATATTAAGGCTGTCTAACCATCACCGTTGTTAATGTTACAGACTAAATCTCCCTTTCGTAATATTTGTTGTGAAAAGGCGAAATACTCCTGAATTTTCAAAATGTTTCTGTTTTGATGCTGCACAGCAGCCGAAACTTTTAGTTACGTCTGTTGCAGTTTTCATCCTTAAGGAACGGTGTTTTTTGGTTCTGCTGGTAAAAATGCATTACCCATGTATATTTGTTTTAAACTTAAGTAAAATAAGTAGCGTAACTAGGCTGGGTGTGTCACCCGCAGAAGGTAATATTTTTGCTCCTTGCGTCTTATTTTCCACACTTAGCTCTGAATTTGTTTGCTTTAGGTAACTGCGCCAGCCTGCGTGGCGAGGGTTGTGAAATCGCCACTGTTAATCTTATCGAGTGATTACTTCATGCGTATTTCCACAAATGCTCCGACGCTGCAGTAATTCCTTACATAGACTGTGACAGATAAGCAGTCATCTTTATAATGCCATTTTCGTGATCAGCATCTCTGAATTAATAAAGGTGTGGCACTTTTGCAGCAGAATATGTGTAGAACAGTGTAATCTCATTTACGAAAACGAACGGTATAGTAGGATTTTATTCGATCTGTTAGTGTTAATTAGTCCAAAAACCCTAACAGACGCGAAGCGAATCATCGTTATGCTTGAAGCAATGACAAAGTCATGGAAAGGTTTAAATACCCCTTTTTTATCTAAACAAAGTTTATAACACAAAGGCACTAACAAAATCAGTCATAGCTCATAGTGACGCAATCATGACGCTCGTAGTGTTGCAGTAAATAGAACAGTCAAATTTAAGTGAAACGCTGGACAGTAGTCAGGGACTAAACAATTACATATTACTAGATCCTGGCTCAGTAACTTTGCCCGGAGTATCAGAAATTAAATGTCCGCAGCGATAGAACGCAGGGCCGAATAGTTACAACTATCAGAGTTGGTAGGAAACTAACACGTGGCGTGTACGCGGAGCCAGAAACCCGCTGGCGTAAATTTCAAAAGATCTCATTTTAAATACTGGCTAACACTGGCATTCTGGAGAGGAATGCGGAAAGGAGAAGTTACAGTAAAATCAGAAATCTCAATAACTGATAAATTTAAAATAATACTTTACAGTATCAGGGGTGTTTGTGCTCCGGGGAAACCCCGGAATGCCGGGGATTTTGAACTTCGATACCCGGAAATTCCGGGGATCGTCGTTCAAAAGGAAGTAGGAATAATAATGAATTATTTATTTTGATCTGGGTAATTTTGTTTCCTTTGAAAGCAGAAAACGCAAGGTCAGTGTGTGTGGTGAAAACCTTTCCTTTCTTTCTCCAAAGGCAGTGATAATGCGTGAAAAGGGGGGAAAACTTCTTTTTTGTTCTTTCCTTATTGCGAGTTATGACTCATTCCCCCGGTTCTCGAACATTCTCTTCTGGATTCTTTTCGGCAAGTAGGCGCGGCAGAAAAAAAAAGGGAGAGACTTCCTTCGACTAGATGTGCGATCACGTGACTCTGGGTTCAAGGATCTTATCTCTCCTGGCGTAGCGCCAATAAGTAGAGAAGGGGGATTTTTCGCCGTATTAGCTATTTGTCATTGATCGCTTCGCAACTTTTTTTTTCTCCGTTGTGTAAAATTTTCGTTTCATTTATTGATGCACGTGTAAATTTTTCGTTTCGTTTATTGAAATATTTTTTTATTTATGTACGCAAGAGAATTTCACTATGAAATTTCTCAATATAAATAGTGATATTATACAATTAGAAGAAGGTGTCCGGAATGCATTTAGGTGGCATTGGATTGAAAGGAGAGATGATAATGGGGATACCATCGGCACGTGGTGCAAGAAAATAAATGTTGCTGGACAAGCATATTTTGTTTTGCTCACTGCTGAAGTATGGTGGAGAAGGATTCAACAAATCATTCTAAAACTGTGACGCACATAAAATATTCAAAGTGCATTAGACATTCAATGACTTTAAGTAATTACGTTAATTCAAAAAATACTGATGACTTACTGGAGACTGATGCTCGGCCATTGGATATAGTGACAAGAAAAGCACGCCAAGAGGTATTAATAACTTCGTTTATCGCCGAGAATTCTCTTTCTTTCAATGTAGCTCCCAATTTGATTGAACTCTGCAAACAGTTGAGCCGCGATCAGACGGCACTAAACTCGTTGGAAATGTCCAGGACTACTGCATGTTATAAGATGAAATATGGGCTCGCAAAAACTATTAAGGAAAATATCATTAAAACTTTAAAGGAGACTTCATTTTCTCTAAATTTGGATGAAAGTACTAGCAATGCTCAAGAAAGTATACTGGCGATATTGATGCAGTTTTATGACAACAATCAAAATGAAGTTGTAGTTCATCATTTTGCATCTCTAAAGATGGAATCTTGCAATTCAGAAGCTGTTTTTAAAGCAGTTGTTAATACTATTGAAGATAATAATATTCCATGGGCAAACTTAATTAGTGTATTAAGGGACTCATGTAACACCATGCGTGGAAAAAAAAAGGGTGTTGAAACCAGACTACGATCAAACAAAGCACCCCACTTATTAGATATTGATGGTGACACATGTCACACAGCTAATAACTGTGCAAAAAAATTTGCTTCATGTTTTGATAGATACTTAGAA
>KK116111.1:75245-111658 GCA_000611955.2 Stegodyphus mimosarum
GTTTAAATTAAAGAAAATTATTTAATGTTTAATTAAGCATGTGAAAATGAGTTGGAAGAAATAATGCCAGTCTAAGAATCTTATACTTAGCTGTCAATATATTCGAACTGTAAAGTGTAAACAACAAAATGTCTCACAGGTACCAAACTTTAGATTTCAGAGGGAAAAATAAATATAAATCTGAATTTTTTCTTTTGCTAAATTATTATTACTGTTTAAGTATGTTATAATAAATATTTATAAAAAAATTTTAAATTTATTTAATTTTTTTTATTTTATCATTTTTCCCCTTTGGTTTAAAAAAAAAATTCCGGACACTTTTTATTTTGAAAAACAAAGACAAAGAAAAGAGAGAGATAATCAAATAAATATCTATTTTGTCAGCTACAGATAATGCAGTCGGCCCGGCATACAATTTGAGTTTAAAATCACTACAGAAGATAAAATTTTTAAAAAAATCAAATATTCTTTTAATCATGAAAGATATATTCCATGATATCTTTTAGTTATCTGTGATATGCCATAAGAAGGAATTTCGGTGCGTTCAACTGCTGTTTCGGGAGATAAAGTATCTAATAATCTCTGTTGTTTTATCCACAATTGTGATTATTTTGCTCAATTTTATTGTTGTAGAGATAATCATTACATTTTTTTTAACTGGTAAAACGATTGCTTCTTCATTTGACGAATAATTGAAATTGATCGCAATGATTTTAGAATGAACTGCGCAATAAATGTTTCCAGAATAGGACAGGAAAACAAATATATGTGAATCAGTGACAAAAAATAGTCACAAAAATAATTAAGTATTTATTCTCTTTTAAGAGGATTTCCAGTTATCATTTAAGAAATATTTATAGGTTGTAGGGTCTACTTGTTTATCTTTTATGTGATAACTGAAAGAGTAGTAAATTCTTGTTGGAACTGCACAGGAGAAGGGTGAAAAGAACCCTTTATTAACTCTTTTAAAATTCACAATGCGTCGACTTGACGCTAACATACTACACCTCACTCTTGCGGTAACTGAAACAGTAAGAACTAAACTAAAAATTTGAAGATATTAACAGGTAGTAGAATTAAGCTACAAGGCTCAGACTATCCTGTTTCCTAACAGAGCGTTGAAAAATGTAGTGGCACATTTAACCACAATTACGCCACATTTAACCAGCAATCAATGCTAAGCAGAAGCTCACGCTACAAAAAACACAGAGTTCGCCGCACTCTAACTTTCACTTCTAGAACTAGGGTATTTAAACCTAAAAAAATCTGTTGTTAACTAATTAGACTATTTTTTCTGACACCAACTCCAATATCAAGTTATCAAAGGCTGATAACTAGTGTTAAAGCATAACTTTTTAAAATTTATTTTTTATTTATATCCACAGATACAAACAGACACAAATGCTGTGACTGCAACCTTAAAAGTGTGTATAAGAAAAGCTAACAATTATATGTCGCTGATGTGCGACTAATCTCGCCTGTCTGAATCAGAACAAATTCACGAAATTCATCGTGGCAAGGAGACAAGATTTCGCTTCTCGTTGGTAACAGTCATGGGCATCATACAGGTCACAATGGCTTCGCTTAGTTCCGCCCCAATTTCGAAGGAGAGCACCCAAGGGGGACGGGTCCGAAGGTTTTTACAGCCTTCTTTCTCTACCACCAACCTCCAAAGAGGATTTCTGGCTCGCCACATATTTTGAGTGCCCACCATGCTTTCTACGGGATTCGAACCCGGGCCATTCGGTGCGGCAGTCAGAGTCACTAACGGCGACTAACAGTTATTTTGTATTTATTTGGGCTGCTAACAGTTATTTTGTAGACAGATGCTGAAAATCAATCAAAATAACAACAAACTGGTGTTTTCATCATTTCATTTAAGTTGAAGAAATTGCCTTATACGAAATGTACAGTTACTTCCATTATTGCATAATACTTATGCGAAAGTACTTCTAACTGGTGTTAAGTAAACTAAGATTTGGCAAATTAATTTACAACTAATTACATTTCACTATAACTAAATGAACCACGCCGTATAGTATAATAGTTAACGAAGTTTAACAATTGCCACTAGATCTGGGCTCAAATCTCATTGTGATTGCAGTACTTTTGCATCACGGAGTTCATAAAAATCTGTGAAGTCCTCTTCAGATGTTAGAGGTATGGGTAAAGGAGATATAATACTTAACGTATTTCATCCCTTCTGGTGCCGCCCAAACGGTATATGGTTAGCGTCGCTGACTGCCGTGCCGAAGGGCCTGGTTTCCGGAGAAGGCATGGATGTTTGTATAGTGTCGGTGCGGCATGGCATAACTTCAAATATGCGGGGAGCCGAAAGTCCTCTCGTATGGTTTGGTGGACCGGGAGAGGGTAATTTTATCTCCCGAGGGCTGGGAGACCCTCGGACCCGTCCCCTCCCGGAGTGCTCTCCATCAAAATTGGGGGAAGCAAAATGAGCGATCCGTGACTGCCATCCGCACAATGTTCCTGTCATCACGTGAAATGCTGCACTGAAGTGGATGCGATCGAACACGTTGATCCGTCGTACCCTCCTGCATCCAACGGTCATATACACATTACATTTGTTTGGTTTCGTCCAACACGACTACCGATTTCCCTGAAAGATAATCCACACTCTCGGTAGGCCACTATCCTTCCTCTGTCGAACTCGGATACTTGATCAAACGATGATCGCTGTTTACTACGAGGCATAATTAATCGTTTTTTTTTTTTGAAAAAACCACAAGAAAAACGCAATTGCCGAACTCGAAATCGTCAAAAACTCCAAGCCTTAAATAGAGCTTTGGAGTGGCGCCACAGGCGCGCGTGATGTGCGTCTGCTCTGAAATTCTAATCATTTGCATATCTTACCCCCGCTAATGCATGTTGTAAATTTCATGCTATTTGCATGCTTTTTTCAGGGTGTTGCATTCAGGCCAGCAGTGTATAATCAAGCCATAAGCCACCCGTTGAACAGGAAGCGAGAACTTTCAGCAACTCGGCCATATATTTACTTTTGCTATCTTTAAGTATTAGCTTAAACCAGATTCTAATTCCTAGCAACTAAAATATTAGTTAACATAAAACCAAACACATGCGACTGGCGCGTATCAAAAAATCTCACTAGACTTTGACATTCACTCAAAGAACACCAAAGTATGTATGATATTAGCAAGTCATCCCAAACTTCTCGTTAATATTAATTAAAGATAAAATTCTGTGTTGCATTTTCTGTTGCACATAATTAAAATGACTGCCAGATCATCTAAAAACATTTCTTTTTTGTGACATCAGTTCTTGGTTTAAATCAGAGGTTCCCAAAGTTTGCGTCGCGAGACAGTTTTTGGTGCGCCACGGAAGTTGTAAAGCATTTTTAACTACGAATCAATTTATAACTATCATCAATAAATCGTTAATCGTTTACACTTATTATAACTTCATTATCACATTCTTTTTAAGAAACTTCTTTTTTTCTTTCCTCTCTCGCTCTTTCTCTTTTTTCAGAATAGTCATTCTACTACTATCATGTATACGGATCTTATGCTGATCTAAATATCCTCACTGCGCAAATATTAAAATCTGAATTATATGCCATAGTTTACAAAGCTACGTCCCATGCATAAACTTGCAATGATTGAATGTAGCTGGTGTAAGGAATTGGCGTAATCGCTGTCGAAGAAGGCATGAAGTGACATCATTCGGGACAGTATAACGCTTGTAATAGTGACAAGAGTTAAAGCATCTTTCTACTGTTCAGCACAATTTCCCATTTTGAATGAAGAAATATTTTTTTAATCAAAACTATATTTTTAGCGTTACACAACCACCTTTTTTGCCGGATTTCGTACCCCCTAACCTATCTTGTCAAAAAGGTTCTAACGCTGACAACATTTTCAGAAAGTTCAAGCTATCCAGAGCAGCACGGTGACCAATCTAGGGTAAATACGAAAGAGGCATTTGAGCTTTCTAGGTATGGCAGCAATGCTGGTCCAATGAATGTTACTTCGAAAGATGAAGAGTTAATAATTTTTTATATTTCAAACAGAATTGACCTGCAAACATTTTCTACGAACTTTTTAAATATAGAGATATTAACAGTAGCTTAGCATAAGAAATTATTCATTTTAAAATAGGAAACATTTTTTCCCCGAGCATATAAAAATTTGTGACTTTTTGATAGTAGAAATGTCTGTAGCTTTTCGTCTTTGCACTGCCGTCCCGTTCCGTTAGCATGATATTTATCCACGTGTACTGGATTTGCATTCCTAAAAATATAGTAACCCTATCCTAACTGCAACGGCACTTGCAGATGACAGGAGGTCACAGATAGCCCTAGGTGATGCACAGAAGATGGGTTGGGTGTATTCTAAACGCTCGGATGAAAAATGCGACCTTGAGGCGTCTGCGAGCAAACGCCCATAAACTGTTATGAATTACAATATTATATATTCAAAAGGCGAATTAGAAAAGATAAATAAGCAATGCTTATATACACATATACAAAATAAACAAAAATAAAAAATACCATCATATACAATTTTTGCATCTGCATATTAAGTCTTAAATACTATTATATGGAACTTTTGCATCTGCATATTAAATCTTATCTCATATATATTTGTCAATATTTGGGTAATTTAATTCTATTTGACAAATTCATTCTATAGAGTTTTGATAACATTAACCTAATCGTTGACCACAATAAGTTATGCATTTTCTTTGTAAAAACAGGCGGGATTTCCGTAATTCCGATAGCAATATCCGAATGATATCATTTAACAGAGATCATATTAAGTGACATCTACTATATATCAGACACATTTAATGCTTGGTTCACAAAAGTAATTCATTCCTGAAGGACATTCGCCATCCGAAATATTCGTAAATGGAAACTATTTTCCCTAGGATTCACTGTAAAACCGGATTAGTCCATTACGGGAATACAGATCATTGTTTATTTAAAATTTCTTAACATTTTAGTGCGCAAGTTCATAAGAGAAAATCATTAAATTGTAGTGTCTAGTTGCTAAACTTTCAGCGTGACTGCTGAAGTAAGTGCAGGAACCAGATAGGAAAAAGATTAAAAGAACCCTTTATTAGATTCTTTAAAATTCACAATGCGTCGACTTGACGCTGACAAACTACGCCTCGCTCAGGTGGTAACTGAATTAACAAAAACTAAACTTAAAATTTAAAGGTATTAATAAAACAGTAGAATCCCCCCCCCTCGGGCTCAGATAATCCTGTTACCTAAAACCGCGTCGAAGTCTAGTGGCAGCAGAATAATAGCAGTTACGCCACTTTAACCGGCAATAAATACAGAATCAGAAGCTCACGCTACAGAGGTACAGTACTTTCCCACTCTCTCCAACTTTCCCTTCTAAGGCTCAGTATTTAAACCTTTTCTCCTACTGGTAGAAATTGCATTCTTCACGTGCGCTACCAAATTTACATATTCTGGCATTGACAATTAGGGGAATGAAGGCTTATAGGAAAGAAAGCATAAACTTGACTGGTTAATCAAAATAAATATAAATCCCTACAAAATCTAAGAGATAAACACAATGCTGAACAGTCATAATGGATGACAATTTAATTTTATTTTATCGTATCAGCACGGGAGGCATCAATGGAAAGAGACGACGCACAGAAAAGGAAGATGTGTTATTGTTTGGATGAGAAGTCTCTTTCCATACAGGTAATTGTCTTTCTGTAGCATCTTTTATCTTTCTTTATCTTTTAGAGCTACTCGACTCTGCTTGGGACTCACTAGGCCTCCTTTTTATTCTATTTATCCAGTGTCATTTGCTGCTGTCTGTAGAGCGTACTCTCGATTATCTGGGTTAATGTCGGTAACTGAAAAACACCGATAATCCAAACTATCAATTTTTATGCATATCATAGGTGTTTATTTTCTTAAAAAGTCTGTCATTTTACTTTGAGGTGAGAATGTTTAAATATTTATCGAATTTCACTGCGTATTTTTCGAAGTACTATTTAATCATAAGCTTCAAATCTCTTTCTGTCGATTAAGTCCAATAGTTTTTCAACAGAAATCATTGCGATCTCGGGATATCATCCTTAGTATCGTCTTCGTTTGTATTTTCAGTATCTCTTTCGGCCTCTTTTGTTCTTGTGGCATTTGAAACGATATCCCCATTACTCGAGCATTGAAAGCCCGGCTCAGTCGAATCGTCATCGAACCTTTCCTCGACGTTTTCACGATCGACATTTTCAAAGAATTTTCTATTTGCAATTTTTTGGTATACAGCTTCAATTATTACCTTGACTTTTTCACAATTTGATAAATCTCCGATTTCTGTATTAAGAAGAATCTTTCTCCATAATCGAACCAGTGTTACTTTCGACCAAGCTTTTGCTACCCTATGTATGGCATCCAATACAATTAACGATGCCTATGCAGAAACGAACTGCACCACCAGGTATGCAATTTAGCAGTTTTTAGAGCATTCTCGGACTTCCGCGTGTTTGTTTTTTATGCAGTCACTCGCATAAAGTTGAGTGCACGTGCATGGGCGCGGCCACCCACGGATAATCCACAAACTAGAAAATCCGCACCCGGATAACCCAGATCCAGATAATCCGCAGCCGAATAGTCGAGATTACACTATATTTTAAAATGCTTGCTCAGTGTATGTGCTTTTGTCACTGAAAATATTTGCTGTAGCTTGCTACGACTTTGTTAGGATAATATTACAAGAAATTTTGCCCCCTTCCTCATTTTTTCACAATTTCATCGCTCAAACATCATGTCTTCTTTTTAAGTCTTCCTCTAGAGAAGCTTCTTCCAAATCGCCTTTTGCTGCTGCTTCTGAATCTGTTCCAAATCTATGTTCTCGAGCTCATTTTTAAAGTCCTTTAATAATTCCTCCATGTTTCATTATTACCTTATAATCCCATGAGTTTGATAACAGACCCAGTATAATAATAATATGATAAATAACAAATAATAAAAAAAATCCTCTAAACCCTCAGAATCTTTGCTTGCAATATAGTCTGGCCATAACTTCCCCCAAGATGAGTTCGTCATCCTATTAGTCACTTCCTGTCAGGCCTTTGTTAATGAGACTTATATCAGGCTTTTATAATTTTAGTTCAAATCTATTACGTAGAATCCCGTTATACGGAATAAAATAAGTAATTTGCTTGGATAAAAGGAAAGTGCGGTAGAACTCTTAACTTTATAAGACTTGGCACAGTACGAGATAGGCATAATTACTGCAAAATGATATCAGCATTCAATTTTATCTTTTTTATTCCTACAGTAATATAATTCAAAGAATTGAAGCCGTTCCTTCCGTACACTTTTGGAACTCTGAATCCAGCTAGCAACTGGGAAACTCTTGTTTAGTTCCTATCGACAGTACTGTTGATTATTCTAGGTTTTTCTGCTCCGAAAATCATAATATTAAAGCAAATTATTTCATTAGGTCAAAAAGGTGCGCCCATTTAGCCAATTGTCTCCAACTGGTAGCTTGCGGCCGTATGCGGTCACCGAAGCAATTTTATGCCAAATGCGTTTCTTTTTTTTTGGGGGGAAGGGCTTTTTTTTTGGATGCAAATACAGTATTGCAAAAATTTCAAGATTTTACTTATATGAAGACCGAATTTACGTTATTTTTTCCCTACTATTAAATATAAACATTAATAATGCGTCAGGAAATCTACGAATGGAGCGAATCAATTTACAACATGACATAAATCTTATTTCAAAGATTTGAAAATATACGTTTGATTAATTTTTATTCGTACTCATCAAAAAGTGAATGCACTGAGTTATGAATTTTTGCACCGAGGGATAGTTTGGGGAAACATTTATATGTGAACAGCTTGATTCATTGTTAAAAATCAATAAGAAAAGAGCCCGATTCACAGCTGAGTATCTAAAATCCGTGATGAAGATAATTTCTAGCAATTTTTCTCAAACTTAAAAAAAATAATAATAATAATAAGTAAATAAATAAAAAGTTAAAAAATACTAGAGAAAAAATTGAAAGGCTTCAGATTTTACATTACGCCCAAAGAGGTGTTTTTTAACGTTTTGTGTGTTACCTTTATTTAGTAAATATCATGTTCGTGCTTAAACCATATTCAGTTTATAAGGTTTATTCTAATTCTATTAACAGTTATTTTAAGAGTATGCATCTTTCCTATCATTCTAGTTTCATCTTACAATTTCCTACCAGAATGTAATTTCAGAAACGCAGTTAATGCAAATGAATAAAGATTAGTATTTAAGTCGATGTTTCACCGACTTCGTTAGACAGAGTCTGAGTTTCTGACTAGCGCGCGTTTGCCTTTTGGCTACGTCTCTCTCTTAGCTATTGCTACCCTTGGCCGCACTTTAGGCCCTTGTTTGGCTTCGCCGACTTAATTAAGATTTAGGGGCGAACTACTTAAAATCTTGACAGCTTCGGCTATATTTTAGTTAATTTTATAGTTAGTTAAGTTTAATTTTATATTCATTAAAGTTCAAGCCCAAGTGGAGGCTTTGCTGTACGTTCCGAGTTAGGAACTCATTGTATTTATTCTGAGAAATAAAGGATAGTTAACCCTTCTTAAGTCTTACGTATCTGTTCACGCACTTAAGCGATTATTCGCTTATTAGTGTTTGTGGGGTTCTTAGGATTGAATACTGAATTAAATAAGTAAAACCCCACAAGTTCAAGAGCAATATCGAAAACTAATTTTAAAATGAGTATGTCTTTAGAACATCGGATACACAGTCTCGCGCGCTGGAGATAAAATATTTCTTCTTTCTGTTTTTTTTCCGTACAGTGCTGCCATTGTTCTCTTTGAAATTGTTGAGTTTGTTAATAAAAAATTCGTTAACGTTTTGCAAAATATGAAATAGATAATAACAAAAATTTCCAGATTCAAAATTTGGGCTTCCAGACGCCCATATTCGGATGGAAACGTACGTTATTCAAAATTTGATGGCTCTCTAGGTACCGTTGTTTTATCTTGATGCCAGAAACAGGTATACATTTATGCAGATTCTTCATTATTTAATTTCTTTAAATATAATACAGGGCTTTAATATTTGGTGGCAACAATTTGAAAAGTGAATCAATGTTTATAGTGAATCGACGCAAAATTGCCAAAACGAAATTAATAATCCATCTGGGCAAAGAAATCCTTTTGACTAAAAAAATTAGAAACGAAACGCTATCAAGTGACACGCTTTAGTAAGATATTAAGAATTTTATAATTGTCGCATACAGCCGTCCATACAAACCTATTATTTGTTCCATTTCGAAAATTTTCTCTGAAAACTTAAAATGTTTTCGTAATATGTTTATTTTTAGTTTAGATTAAAAATATTTAATGAGTAATTAAAAATGTACGAAATATTTTAGCTAAATATTAAAAGGAAATTTAATATTTATAATATATTTGCTAATAATATATTTGAATAACAAAGTGTTGTAGAGATATTAGTTATTTTTTGAAAGCAGGAGAGATAAAAAAATGAGCAATGCCCTCGCCGGGAACGATTACGCGTCAAGCGTGCTGACCACTACACCACGAAGGCATGCCAGGAAGGCAGGAGAAATATCTTATATACTCCCCTTTTAAAGGGTGACTGAGGATTAGGGGACCCAGTCGACAAATCCTGGTGGTGGAGAATCATCATACCCCACCCTTTTTTTTAAGTTCAGGCGTCAGCATGGTAGAGACATTAGGTATTTTTTGAAAGCAGGAGAGATGAAAAACGAGCAATGCCCTCGCCGGAACTCGAACCACGGACCTCTCGAATATGCGCCGAGCTTGCTGACCACTACACCACGAAGGCATGCCATTAAAGCGGGAGAAATAACTTTTAGTGTAACCAACGAAAAGATCTTGCAGGTACCAAAGTTTAGATTTCAGATAAAAAATCAATATACATTTGAATTTTTTTCCTATACGATATTATAATTATTGTGTAAAATTTTTAAATGTAAAAAGTTAAATTCAAATTTATTTAAAATATTTTTTATTTTTTTAATGAAAACTTTTCATTTTGTTAAAAAAAAATTTTCCTGTCAGCTGTTATCAGATCATGCTTTCCGCAAACATGCAATTTGAGTTTAAGACCACTGAATTAAACAATAGAAAACATTAAAATAATGTTTCTAGAAGTCCCTGAGTGTTAATTATGCGTCAGATGTTACCTCAAAACATCTTTGAAAATTAATTTTTTCCTATCGAGAATGCCATTGAATTAAAATTTAATTGCATATTTTATATATTACAATAGCTTGCATTATCGGCACTCACATTCACCATTGATAAAACAGAAAACATGATCATTAATTTAAAATTTAAGCAGAAGCCTATTTTACCTTTTTCTTGGGCTTCTTTTCTTTCGCCTCTTTATTGGCATAAATAACGTTGTTATTTTCCTTGCACTTGGAATTGCCATCGGTTTCCGACTTCTTACACTTTTTGACTACTTCCTTAACATCTTTCTCCATCCTAACGTAGGACGGCGCTGATCGAGTCATCTTGGAGAAGATACGGAACGTTTTCTGCCCGCTCCGAATTTTTGTGTGATCACTTTTCGCCTTCTTCAGCATGGTTGAGATTCTAAACTGATGGGGGAGATGGAAGGTGGGAAGGGTAGTAGAGACGGCAGCCAACCAGGAGAAATCAAAACACAACCTTCGAATAGCAACCACGTGCTTGAGATCAAAGAACAATTTGGAGGTTACCGTTGACTGAACTTTGACCTCCGTCGACCAATCCGGTTTTTAGTATTTATCGTCTGTTCTTTTCCCTATAAATGAAAGAGAAAGCTGTGAGATAAAATAGATATTGAAATCATCTCATTACAATCAAATATGATCTGATTTCATACTCAGAACAATTACCCTTTTTCAAGGCAATTGTGCTGCTTCTAAATCGTAGAAAAAAAATTTTTGAGTTCTAATAAGTTACTGCATCTTATTTTGACCTCTGAATATATTTTACTTTTTAAATATTTGAATATGATTACTTATTTTAAATTAATTTTGAGTTCTAATAAATTACTGAACCTTGTTTTGACCTCTGAATACATTTTAATTTTTAAATATTTGAATATGAGTGCTTATTTTAAATTAAATCTCGTTTTTAGAAACGTTATCGCTTTACAGCTGTTTAAAAGAATGCTTGAATACATGTAAAGACAAGCACACATTGTTCAAATGCCGGAAAAAGAAACTGGAACAACTATTTGTCTTTAATGACCATATTTACTTGACTGCGGCTAAACTCACTATTCGTCTAACACCAGAAAACTGATGTTATTGTTTTCATTGCATGAAAAATTCACAATGTGGGAATGCGGCTTTAATCGGTATAGCGGTTAGCACTTTTGACTATTGAGCCCGGATTCGAATCTCGGAAAAGATTTGCATGTTCGTAACTGTACAATCTCTGTGCGGCATGTAAGCACTTAAAATAGTGACGAGCCGAAAGTCCTCTGAAGATGTTTACTGTTAGAGGAAGATGAGTGGGAGACTCTTGGATCAGTCTTTTGGAGTGGTTTCCATAAAAATTAAAACAAGAATTTCTCGCGTGTGTGAAATCGACTGCTTCCAGTAGTGCACCCTGGGCAGTGTTCTTTTTGTTGATGAGAAGGCTAGATAATCGATGGTTATTGGTCATTCCCAACGGTCGTGCCATTAAGCTCCGATTATTTATTTCATTAAGCAAGTGTCCGGCCGTTTGAAATAATAAGAGCAAACCTAAGAAAAAAAATTCGCCTAACCTATCAGGTGAAAAACTTGTATCCGATTGAAAATAGGAAACTGTTGCTCATTTTCCCATATCAAATCATTGACTTATCAATTGAATTACTGCAAGTCTATGAAATATAATATTTTCACGTTCTAGGTAAGCGAATGGAGCAACCTTCGCGCCGTATATTGCGATTACTCCCATATAAGCTGTTTGAGTACTCCAATTTGCCATTTGATTTGTGTACCCTCTAAAACTGCGGTTCTCAACTAGTTTATGAAAATAACACACTGGTTTTATTTACGCTTTGTTGTTTATCAACATTTTCTGTAATTTTTATTGCTTAGTTTATAAAAACACCTTAAAAGTAATTAAATTCAAAATAAATGTATACGTATTTTTCAGGTTTGGGAAAAATCTTAATGGCGAAAAGAGTACATAGACAATACCAATGCGCTAAAGTTTTCCTGATATGTATGAAATTTAGCATAAATTATAAAATTTCAAATTTTAAATTCGTGTAAAAGGAATAGATATAAACATAAAATATGAAAAACAGCATTTAAGATTTTAATTGGAAATTCGTATTTTGGAAATCCCTTAATCAGTTTCCTCAACTACTGACCAACTGTAGATCAAATAAAAGTAAAATTATTCTCTTTTAAACATAATGATGGATTTTATATAAAATTTCCTCAAAACATTCTAATAGAGATAGTAATCTAGGAACAAAAACATAAATAGCAGTTTAACTAAGAAAAGTGCCAGCTAAATTTTCTAAAAGAACTATAGTTCTTAAAAAAATAACAGAACTATGCCATTATTTACAGCAGTTCTAAAAATACTGGCAGAATTTCTAGTAATATTTAGTGATATTTATCTAATTATCACTGTGCTGATGTCAAATTATTAAAAAATGTTTTAAGTTTCTTGATTATAAAACGTATGTCTATTAAAATGGATATATATGTATATTTAATATATTTAATAGTACTTTTCCTATTTGATTTATAAGAAAGAAAACTGTAAGCAGTTCTCAATGACTTTTCAGGCCTTTTAAAATAATGCAAGTGTATTTCTGTTTGCTTGGAAAGGGTTTTATCTTTGGTATGCTGCAATTCAGTAGTCTCAGACAGAAACTGCACCCAGGCCAAATACAAGATCTGAAAGTAGTTGAGTGGCAGCAGGAGGAAAAAATAAGAAAACCTTTTTTTTAATAAAAAATGTATTGACTAAGTTTAAAAAAATTACTACATATTTGTTAAAATATACATATAAAAATGATGCAAAGCAAAAATTCAAATTTATATATATTTACTGAGTGAAATCTAAAAGTTGGTATCTGCAAGAAAGTTTTATTGGCCACAGCATTGACAGTTAAATATTAAACTTTTCAGAATTCAAATAATTTAAATATATCGAAGTAAACACTAAATAATTTATTTTAAAATTAAACTAAAAAAAATATACGATAACTTCCCAAGAAGAAACAAACTTGAGGATAAATAAAGACAACTTACTCCCCTTCTTTTATTTATTAGATTTCCTGTGACGTTCACAGAAAAAATACGTATGTGTATGTAAATAATTTTAAACTTTTCATGGTATTTCGATTATCATAAAGTTTGTAATCTTGGAGGAACATTAATAGAAAGTATCTTCATCGCCAATTGTAGACACTCATCGGCAGTCCGGTTCGTTTGGCAGACTAATTAATTTTCAACCACGTTAAAAACTGCTCATATGTAAATGATTTCCCAAACAAAGCGATTTTCTTATTAGAAATTTCGTTAGCTAAGGATATTTATCTTCTGACGAGTACTAATAATAGTTAATCAAATTTTTGTCTTCAAATCTTTGAAGAAGATTTATAAAGTATTTCTCCCGCCTTCTTAGCATGCTTTCGTGGTGTAATGGTCAGCACACTCGGCGCGTATTCGAGAGGTACTAGGTTCGAGTCTTGGCGAAGGCCACTGCTCATTTTTCATGTCTTCTGCTTCGAAATAACCTAATGACTCTACAGATTTATATTTCAATGTAAATTAATAAGCTCCATTTCTAAGTTTTCCAAAGCGTTACTCAGGTTTCTTTACGGTAATGGAAATAATGTAAAATTAGATTCCAAGTCATTAAGATATTAAACCTTTTCTTCAAATTATTGTCATAATCATGCTAAATAATTTATGGGAAACGTATTCGAGGGCTCCATAAAATTACTTCGGGGACCGCATGCGGGCGGCCAGCGCAGATAATAATCATTGTACTCAAGCTTTTCAAACAGAATACGAAGTACCTGGAATTAATTCCAAACCACTTTTCTTAAGGTGTTTTTTATAAGTTTGGATGCAAAAATCCAGGTGAGAAGATAAAGTGACAAAAGACAGAAGGTGACATTTATGCTGCATTAACTCTAGATAAGAGTTTATTCAGCCTTTCCTCTAAAGACAGTCGACATTTCAACAGACACCATGTTAAAACAAGTCGATAGTCCAAAGGCTTTAAACGTTTTGCGTACGTTTTACTCAGGCTTTTATCCGGGATTTAACTGATGATATATTATCTTTTTTTTTTCGCTATGCTATCAATACCAATCTGATTACGAATGTCAAAGGGAGTAATCTCTCGTGAAATCTCTTGAAATGTGGTACTTCTGTAATCGTAAATCTGTAATTCAAGCCGAGTATTTAGAATAATGATGACAATAAATTGCCTAAATGCTTTTTATGCTTTTTATATGGAAGTAATTCTTAGGAAATATTATCAGTTTTTCATTTATTAAATAGACAAATAAGTTTATTTTAAATTTTACTAAATATACTAAATTAAACAAAACTCAGAACAAGAGGAAACTGGAAGACCTCCTTTACATATAAGCAGTTTATCGTTAACCTTGCGAAGTTTATTTAATTTACATAACAGTTATTTTATGTTTGGGATCTTTACTGTCACATCT
Organism: Stegodyphus mimosarum; assembly: GCA_000611955.2. Classification (NCBI taxonomy): domain Eukaryota; kingdom Metazoa; phylum Arthropoda; class Arachnida; order Araneae; family Eresidae; genus Stegodyphus; species Stegodyphus mimosarum. The sequence continues at coordinate 89,926 of KK116111.1, forward strand.
CTGTTTTCGTTTTCCCGCCAGAATGCAAATTAGCTCACGTGTCTGTAAGTGAAGGTATGAAACTTTTAGGTCAGAGAGTGTTTTGTCGTTTGAAAACCACGTTACTACTAGTTTTGCTATTCTCGATAAGAGTTCCTGTCTTTGGCATTCCTACTTGCCGATAGTTAAATTTACGCCGATGAATTCCAAGTAAATTTCGGAATTGAATTGTTCTGTGTAGCCTTTGGCTATTAGCTAATGAAATTTAGTTCTACATTTAAATTTCTGCTCTGTGTTTCTCGTCATAAGTGCTGGTGGATTTTGTAAGCACCTGGTGTTCTTTTTGTTCACCTATTTTAGTTTAAAATAAAAGGGTCTTTTACACTCTTTTCAAGTTTCTGTACTTTAATTTGAGACAAAAAGATTAGTGGCTTTAAGTCTATCAAAAGGTTAAGTCACATTTTACAATAGTAAAAGACGTTAAACCTTATAACTTAATACATAGTTGATATAGATAAGATTTTTTTTCATTATAGATGTGAACAACTAAATCTCGATATACATCAAAAGATGAAACTCTTATTTGTGTTTAAACGTTAAATCGCGTATAGGCTTATAGCATGGTCTCACGTATGAGACGATTTCCAGTTTTTGAAAAAGCTTCACAGAGAGAATAAAGCAACATATAAAATGCTATATTATATGGGGGATGCGGCACGAGATCGACACTGGACAGAAACGATAATTTTTCAGTTATCACCTCAAAACCTGGTTTCTATGCCATTGCCAGTTCTATGCATTATGCATCTGATACATATGCAATAAGCATTAATAGCCTTTCTGGGCAAATTGCTCCTTTGGACTAAAAACTAAAGGATAATTCTTTTTAATTTGAAAATTAAAGAGAAAATGCTAGATTATATTCAACACATTTGTTAATCGCTTGGTTACGCGTATAAGATGAACAGGACTTTAAGAACAGTACAATCTGTCTATCATACGTAAAGCTCTCGCTAGTTAGTCTGCAGCTGTCTGTTGCCGTAGAAACGAGCTTTGACCCATTTTCCGTAGGAGTGCCTTGAAGATTTACTTTTCAGTTTGCCATCTTGACGCAAAGATGAATTAATTGGCTTAAAGATGAATTGGCAACCCTTGGTTCGCCCCTGTTTGAAATATACTGGCCCTGTTAGCATTTAGGCAATTTATTGTCATCATTATAGTGATCGCCACCCGCCAGATACTGTGGCAGGATCTCGTAGACAGACAGTATATTAAAAGGAAAAAAACATATAGCTTAATATTTATGCTGATAAAAATATAGTTTAATATTTAGGCTACTTAGTTTCTGTGAATTAAAAGTTTATGTGTATGCTAGTTCATTTTTTTCTTTAACCTAAAACTTTATGAACTGTTGCAATTTTTTTAGAAATTGCTAATTATCGATAAGATAAGTATGCAGTAATAAATCATTAAACGTCAAATGTTTTCACAAACTGCTGATCAGAACTTCCTTGATCAAAAAGATTAAAATGATAATAATTCCTATCTTAAAAGCGTTCATCGTTAAGTGTATTTTGATACGCTGCTTTTATTGATGAACATTGGTATGATAAAAAATGTAGTTGCAAATCTCGTAATGTTAAAATTACATGCCACAGGATTAGAAAGTCCTTGATCGTGTGTGTTTATGCAGTAGAGATGATGAGATAATTATTCCTATCGAAAGACGCGCAGGATTATTTGGATTCCGCTACGTGCTTGACCTTCAGACTAATAGCTCTTGGCGGGGGTGCGCGATGTCAAATTAATGAAGATGCTTTGCTCAGTTTTCCACCTGCTTCTTGAAACAGGTGAAAAACTGTACCCCAAATCAGGTTTTGCGAGTGACTGCTTTATGTAACAATTTTATGTCCTTTTCTAAAGATTCTCTTATGTAACTCTTATTTTGTTCCATTATTACTACTCTTAAAAAGCACTTAACCAGAGTAACATAGTTAAAGTGGATTAGTATGCGTATGAAACAATGTTTCTAATTTAAGTTGTGGTTTTAAATGGGCTTACCAAACTTTTCGATGGGGACTCTGGTTTGATGATGTAGTCCCTGCGTTTCGGCCAGTTTATCATTTTGTCCCGGTTATTTGGTAAATTTTTTAAACTGCTGAATATACGAGAAGTAAAAATAGTGCAGCATCCGGTGATTTGGCAGTTAAAATATCCGCTCTGTTAAAATCATTGTTGCGCCGCCCAGATGGTAAAATGGTTAGTGGCTCTAACAGCCATACCGAAGGGTCCGGTTCGAATCTCAGAGAAGGCATGGATGCATATTGGCCCACCTACCATAATAAAGCGTCCACCTCTACCGGCCTTAGTAGTGGCCAACGCCTATAGCTGTTAGTGACCGTCAATGGAGGAGGGAAGGCACTCAAATGTTGCCAATCTAAATATTTAGAACCTAAGTACTTTTACTGTTGTCTACACGTTTTCTCCCAAAATTATAGCTTGTGGTCTAATGAATTAAGATGTTTAATTCTTTTATCGAGATATTTTTCCCCCAGAATTTCTAATAGAATGTAGCCTACGATATCCAGATATTTTTATTTCATTTTTTAGATAGTTTGTTTCAATTAACGTTGGTAAGACTGTCCCCGTCATTCTTTTGTATGATGAGTTCACATTTGCAGTCGTCATTTCCGATTGTTTTGTTCTGAACATTTAATTTATTTTCCAAAATTCGGTAAAGAAATTATGCGTTTACTAATGAATTAAAAAAAAAGATTATTGGCTTCTGGAAAAAAACTGGGATTGCACTGACAAAGTGAAATATGAACTGTGCTTTTAAGAATTCTGGAAGAAAATTCCAACTAACGATAAGTATAATAGCTTGTTAATAATAAAATATATTCAGCTGAGTAGTTAAGAATTGCTTTTTTTTTCAACTCTCGGTTGTTTATTGTTAACTACTACTTTATTTAGAGTTTTTAATCATAGGTACTTACTTATATTAGTAGGTTTTATTCTCTGTTGCGAACTGTTTCTCAAAATTATCCTGGCTTGAGGAGAAAATATTATGGTAAGCTTAGCTATAAATAAAGATGTTTGATAGACAGTTTTTATCCTTTATGCATATATATATCAGCTTGATCTCTTTTTTTTCTTTGGAGGAGCTTTTTCAAATGTCTATAAAAGTATAAAGTTCATGGGACAACATAATAGTAACTTAACACACAACTAATCATTTTTTAGCAATTTTTATTTGGCTACTAGTCAGCGTTTCATAAATTATTGAATGGTTAAAAGTTTTTAAATTTAGAACTCCCAAAAAAAAACTTTATAAAACGTTGTGATTTAAAACACTAACACGACTAAATTAGAAAGCATCTTCCTTATCAAATTCATTCAACATCTGTGACATCTTCAAGGTTAATATTCAGAAGGTCTTAGTAGTTTGAAAGTTTATTTAGTTTGCTAGATACGCATAATTTTATATAATCATAAAGATGAATTCGTCACTAACTCTGTGTAATATTTAATCGTGAACAGAGAAATACTGAGTACAAACACCTCAAACACGATAACATAATACTGTCTAAGTAAAATAAGCTTACCACAAACTGCGATAAAGAAAATGGGGATTATCTCTACTAATTCCTTGCCGTCTTTTATAAATGTAGCAGCATTCTTTCCTTATTCACATTAAAGTGCCAGATACTTTCTGCTCAGATTGTAGAGTTTCCCTTAGTTATTTAACCTATTATTCAAATTTTTGTAATCTTACCTGAACTTCTCAACTTCCCCTCGCATTTCCTCCCCAGGATGTAAATTTAAAGTTAAGGGAAGTGAGTACTTAAACAGGTGAATTTTGGAGTTTATTCAGAATGGGTTTTCGCTTTCAGCGCACCTTCCGTTTCTGACCTAGCTGTTATGCTCATACGTCTCTTGGCCATTTTGAATAATTATCACACTGGTTAGGTTTGTTAAGTCAACCTAGATTAGCCCCTAACTTAAAGTGCTGGACGAGCACTACTCTTTTTTTAGATTTGGATTTATTGCGTTACAATTCTTAGTTTCCACCGCAAGTTGTTGGTTTATTGTAAAGCACGAAGTACGTGTTTTTCTGTTCATAGTTGAAATTAATAAAGGGTTAGTTTCACCCTTCTTCTGTGTGGTATTACTTCACGTCTGTACGAGAATTCGCCAGTTTCATTAGTAGAAAGATTAGTTTATGTGGACAAGGAGGGATAGATCCTATAGTCCTGAAAAGATAATTCGCCAGTTTCATTAGTAGAAAGATTAGTTTATGTGGACAAGGAGGGATAGATCCTATAGTCTTAAAAAGATTTTTCTCACTACGAGTGTTTGTTTATGTTGTCAGAAATATTGGCATTTGGCAAAACTGTTCGGTTTAGGAACAGAGCCTCTATCATTAATTTCTAACTCAAAGCGAGCATAAAGAATTAAAAGGACTAATCCTAAATTAAAGTTTGTAATTTTCCTTCCTGTTGCATTATATATGTATGCGTATGTATGTATACACACACACATTGTACAGGATAGAATAGTAAGAAATTTTGGTTTTGTATTTCATGTCTTTGTGGATTTAGTGCTAGATTTCTTGCTATTTTATCTACTATATACATATATACAATGCTTATAGCCGGAATAAAATGCATTTCAAAGTCGACTCACAAATTCTTTTAGGTTGGATATCTTAGAGAATCGTTGAAGAAACTGGCTTCCTGTTAGTTCGCTGCTCAGAGAAATAAGAAAACATTCACTTTTTCCTTCGAGTTCCAATTAATAATTATAATTCTCAGCCGTGCTACTAAAATAATTTCAAATTAAATTTTGTTTCTAAATGTGCTTCCTTTTTTTAGCTTTAATTCCTTTTTTTATCTTTATTTGTTTATTTTAATTGCTTAGGCTTGGAATTAATATTCTGTTAAATTAAGAAGTTTTACAGTTATTTTACACATTATAAAATTTTAAATTTACATGAATATGGAATTTTACAGAATCTGATTTCTCTTTATTATGTGTTGAGTAGATTGGTTTGGTTTATTTTATTATGGCAAAGCACACCCCAGGACTATCTGGCTAAGGCCAAGGATGATTTTCGCAGAGGGCTATCCAAAGGAAACTGGCTCATATCCACGTTACACATGGGAAAATCCCCGAAAACATCCATGTAGCTAGCCATTTCGTCTGGAATTGAACCCAGGTCGAACTACCAGTGTCAGTAAGAAGTTTTTAGCAAAGTATGAAACTGAAAAATCTTGGGAAAGCTTTTTTTACCGATATCTTTAAATTCAAAATTCTTTAATTGTGGGATATAGTAATCTTTCTAAGGGGAGAGGAAGGACAGTAATAAATTATGACATTAATTATCATGCTAGTTTATGAAATGCTAAATCCTTTTTTTAATTATACAAACTCAACAAATTACATTGAAGGAGATTTTTCTGTTTTACCAATAACTCCTTTGCTTATATTTTAAAATTACAACGACATTTTGATTTCATTACCTATAATTGTTTAAATCATGAGAAAAACCTGAAAATTGTTTCAAAAATTAAATTTAAAACATGATTTTCTTAAAATTAACTGCGTAAAATTACAACACCGATTACGCTATGAGATATCTACTAAATGCACAGTTCTTTAATTTACCGTTTGAGTTACTACACACATGCCTGATAAAATTTCTAAAATATAGTAAAGGAAAAGGCGCTTTGCCAGAAAGTTTAAAAATGCAAAAATTGAAACGATATGCTTACATCCGTTATATACAAAGTTAACCTAAGATTTTCATCGTCGACAATAGCTAGAGATTCAGATATTTTTTATATAATTACATTCTTTCGTTTTGCATTCAGTGAAAGTAAAAACACAAAAATTAAAATCAGAGCATTCATTCCGTAATTTATTGAAAAATACTTCAATTAAAAACCTGCCCGTTTCATATCAAAGTAAGTAACATTCTTCATAAATATAACCTAATTATTTAGAGGTAAATTTCCTAACCCCAAATTCAAAGCTTGGAAAAAAGTTAAACTGACCCCTACTTAATTTTTTTAAAAGTATTTATAGACAAGTTGCTTAAAGAAGAAAAATAAAATTTTTGCTTCTGCTGAAAGCAACAGGAACTCACCCACAATCAAGTCATATCTGAGAAACATGTAGATGCTTTATAAATGCATGGTAAGCAAGCCAAATGAAGTCCTAAAATCAAACGACGCAACCAGCTGTGAGAAGAAATCAAATTGAAAGTGAGAGCACTACGAATCCGATACATTCGTCCTTCATCTGCTATATCAGCGGACCGGAGTAAATTCTTGCTTAATTGCATATCCTGATCCGAGCTATTCAAATGAAAATGTTTTGAATGGCGTTTTTGGAGCAAGTCCTCGTATTTCTCATCTAAAGCAAATTAACAAAAAGCAAAAGTAACAAATTAAATATTTCACCGCTTCACAAGGACGAATTGTTAACACGTCAGACGAAATTGTTAAATATTTAAAAGGATTTAAAAGCTTTAACCTTCACGCCACTTAAATTGTGAAGTTTAAAGCCTACAACAGAAAATCACCACTGATTTTACTGAGAAGTTTTTTAGTATATAAACATACTAGCCGAAGTACCCGATGCCAGTTAAGTTAGATTGAGAGTAATGCATCTAACAACAAAGATAACGATACCGCTGTAATTGTTCTCTTATAACGATGCAAAAAATACGATTCGTAGTCATACATTTTTCATTCTGATGCGATATGGAACGCACATAAAAAATTTCAAAAAAGTAAAGCTAATTCTCTCTCATTATATCAGCAACAATAGCATGTAGTTTTTAATGATTTTCGTCTTCCTAATCAAATGGTCGTAAAAGCTCAAGTTTCATCCAATATTTCACCTATATTCAATTTTAGTCTATTAAATGTGGCAAAACATTTATCATAATCGATCAGAAATCAATAAAGCGAACGAACAAACAAACACACAAACAGACATTCTTCCTTATATGTACAGATTTTGTATAAAACTTACAAATTTTTGATTAGCAAACTCTACGATTTGAAAGCTAGCAGTAGCAACATTTTTCGAAATAAAGCATTTTTATCTCCAACGCGCGAGACTGTTGCCACTCGAATAAACGAGTGCGAAAATGAGCGCTTTCAGAGTTTTTAATTAATATTTCGGCTGATTAAAGTGGTACGAAGATGAGAAGAGCCGAAATGGCTTCCCAAGAATTTTTGGAATCGGGAATAATGTATTTAATGTTTGGCAATGCTATTTTTATTTCATCTTAAAATTGGAAATTTTTTATTAATAAACTCTAGGATTTGAAAGCGAGCAATGGCAACACCTTTCGAAATAAAGCAGATTTTCATTTCCAGTTTGCGAGACTGTTGCCACTCGGAAAAAATGAGGGCGAAAATTATAGTTTTTCCGAGCTTTTAATTAATTTAAATATTTATTTGAAGGAGGAAATAGGCAGGAAAATGCTAAAAACAGTAGTTAGATATTAAAGAGATGTATAAAACAATGAACATCATTAAATGCTTAGCTTACGGATGCAAACTGCACAGGAAAAAGAAAACAATTTGCAAAAGTTACATTTTTTAGAGGCAGAGAGGAAAACTCCTTTTCGGAAGTATGCGTGAAAAGGTGTTTTGATTTTAAATTGTTCATTTTATAATATATTTATAAAACAAATTCCGAACCTAAACTAAATTTAATTCCGAGATCTGACAAATTAAAAATCAAATTATGTAACCGAGCAACATAATGCACATAGCGTTAAAATATGTTATATTATTTAATAAATTTAGGTTAGAATAAACGGAGTGAGTTACCTGAAACAAATCGTTCTCCGGCGGGTGTCTGGCCATTGTGGAATTAGGAGCAATAAACAAGCGGACTCCATTGCAAAACGAAGTGCCAGTTTAGTACAACATCCTAATACAGACACTTACTGGAGGATTAAACTGTTTTTAAAAAATCTATTTACGTCTAATATCTTACGAGATCTTCAGACTCTAACAGCCTTAAAAAAAGTTGGAAAATGATAAGTCTTCTTATTTCTGATGGTCTACGACGCACTGCAGTTGCGGCTTTCACCCTGTCTACAGGGCATGATTGCCTTGCCTCCCATCTGCACCGCATAGGCATTTCAAGAGATCCTTCTTGTCCACTTTGCGATTCTGGAGAAGAAATGGACAAGGGCCACCTGCTTCAATGTTGAGATCTTCGTTGTCTTAACAGAAGAGTCGAGATACTGGGGGACAAGAACGCTCTTTAGGCAATGACTTCGGTCTTTTTTGTTCCTTGTTCTATTGTTTATAACCTCTTTTTATAAGATTTTAGTTCTTTGTACTTTTAGCCTAGCCATTACACTTTGATCTTGATCTTAGCCTAGCCATTAAAAAAAAGTTACCTCCATGTGTTTCGAGCAATGAAAATGAAGCCATGAAACGTTACGGTATGACGTCACGACTTATCATGGGCGGCCATAGCAGACTTCTGGTTGGTTCTGTATACATTCTTATCGGCGTTGTCTGTATGTTAGCTATACATCATTGAATATTTAGAAACCTCCCATTCTAATTTCAATACTTAACATAATTAATTTTTCCCTTAGTACATAGCAAAACCTCAAGGACTGCAAATAACTGTTTCAAATTTAATAAAATCTCTTTCTTCACCTCCATTATGATCCTAACAATTTTCTTCGTTGCTTGACTCTTCTCATCAACTTTCCTAAAACCCATTGTTAATGAATTTATAAAAGAATTACGTGAAAAAACACAGAATCACTTGAAAATTCAGAGTTATGCCGTGTGTTTATTTGGCGTACTGACTCTCATGGGCAGTGGTAAAAGAGATAAACAAATATAGAAAGCTCCGATGTGACTCATCGAATTAGAGTCCTATTTCAAACAAACAGTTTTCGTGTCCGAACAGGTTGGATCAAATTGGACATATTTCAGAGAGGATGTATAACCAAGATACCACTGTAATTATAAAAGAAAAAAGTAAATCTAGAGGGAGTAAAGAAGTAATTTTATTCAAAATACAGTATAAATTAGATTTTTTTTTTTTTTTTTTTTTTTGTGAATAGCCTCTATTATCGTGAGAAAAAGAATCTATTTTTCAAATTTTATTTGGTCAACAACAGCAATCTGCCACCTTCAAACATATTAGTCGTACCTTACCAAGCTTCGCACATATATATTATAAATAAATCTAAAATTCAAATAATATGAATGAGAATTTTGATACTTCTATTGAGCTGAAATAATGTAGTATCTTAAAAGTAGTATTCATTTAATTCATCACACATAAATAAATAAGGGGAAAAAAAAACAATGGCTCACACAACTAATACGGAAACTACCACCGCAGCCCCAGGCGATGCGGTGAATATGTTGCCACCTTTTTCAAGGTTATTCTCCTAGTATAGCTGTTTCTTTCCGCCCGTGAAATAAACAAGTGCGGCGGGAAATCATTTTACGTAGCCTTCAACTACAGTTGCATTCTGCCAAGTTAATGACAGGAGGCAAGCGAAAAATTTCTTATTGTTGAGGTATAACAACAGGTGACTAAACAAAGATGAAATTATCGTTATTTCAGTGGAAGTCATTAAGAAAATTTTAAATAAATAATTTCGAATCGTAATGACTTGAAGAAATGAGGAACCTGTATTAAGATTGTAACTTATTGTTCGTTCTCCTGCAGATTCAAAGATCGAGCAGTTGATTTCAGCGGACAGAGAAATTTCTGTCACGGTGTTGGGAGTATTTTATTTGAAATTTAATTTTTAAATTTCACGCGTTCTCAAAACAGTGTGAATGACCTAAGGAAAACGAGGTCAGTCATAGTGAGAAGGTAAATTAATACAAAGAGGTTATTACGAGCAAGGTTAAACTACACCAGTTAAGCACAAAATATTCAGGAATTTCTTCAGAACATTTATTATATGGTAAGATTTCCTTAGAGACTTTGAGAAGCATGTTTAATAAAATATAGTTATTTGTTTTTATTTTTTTTAATATGATAACGAAGATTAAAAGTTTATGTATGTTTGTGATTATTCTGGATCGTGGGCTAAGTACATTTTGAGGAAACTATCGCTGGTGTCAAGGCAACTGTCTTAGCACCGAATTGTGTTACAAATGCCCTTCTGGTAAAACGAAGATCATATGTTTGCGCTTATTTCAAGGCACCAATTCATTGCCTGATTCAAGGCTTTTGAGTTTATTTCTGTTTGAAATCTATTTGGGAGAACGAATAAAACTTTGGAGGGGAATAAAGAATGTTATAAATTTCTGATGGCCACCTTCAGTACGCGAAATAAGAATTCTAAGGAAATGCATCTAATTTATGATATTAAAAGAATCTAATTTCCTTCAGAGCTTAAGATGTCGAATGTGTACTTCCGCTTCCCTCTGGGGAATGGAGAGCGAAGAGAGATAATACATGAATTTGGGCTGTTGAGCACTGAGAAGTTGGTATTGATTTTGAAAATGTAATTTTGGATGGTTTCTATTATGAGATCTCAATAAATAAATATGAATTTGGGATGAACCAGAATGCGTTGATAATTTTCAAGAGAGGTTTGTGTTTCATAACTTGGATTTGCTTTATGTTGGTCTTGGCTGCATGCTCCCAAAATTATAGCAGAAATGCAGATTAAAATAGTGCAATATAAGCTACTTATACGTCACTGGCTTAATGAAACTAAGATACCTTTTTAGTGGATCGAAGATAAAAATATAACATAGTGAGAGATTTAGATTATAAGCAAATCTCCTGTTCAAGGCTATCCAGTTTGTGTTTCATGCCTCAAGTGACCCGAAAAAGCGAATTCTTGACTATGGTATTATTCTTACATGGAGTTACCAAGAAGTTTAGCCATAATTGTACGTCTCAGCTACTGAAATGTAAGCGTGACATACAGGCTGTCGATAATTTATTGCATGTTTTAAGTTATACAGATTAAGAAATAGGGGGAAAAACTGACGGAATTTTACTTAGTATTACAAATAATTTTACATTAATGCATTTCCACACGCGGAATCACAGTAGCTGTTTGTCTGGTGATTCGATGTTTTAATTCTTCGGTGCTACGAATCTCTGCAGAATAAACTCGGTTCTGAGGGTATCCCTATAAAAAAGGATTGAGTGGTGTGACGTTCGAGAACGAGGCGACTATGAAATTGATCCACCTCTAACAATCCAATGATCTGGGAATGTTTCATCAAGAAAATCACGCAGTATGTACAGCCTAATAACAGGGGTACGATTTTCTGAAGAAACTGGTCATCATCACTGGTTCCGTCATGAATGGCTACAGAAAATACCTTACGAATGACTCGATCCTTAGATTTGATTTGTTGACAAATCAGGAAACGCAGTGAGTTTCAATCGTTCATGAACAACTTTATGAACAGACGACGTGGAAATTCCTGTTTGCATGTTGGCACGGCAAACAGTTTACTGGACTGCACACACACACACATCTCGAATGGCGGGAACATTCATTGACGCCTATCCTAGCTGCACCTTCTTTATGCAATATATGCCTAGTTTCACCAAACTGTTTTAACCTTCTTTTAATTGATTGTTCCGTTGGTGGAAGTTTATTAAATTCACACCGGAATCGCCTCTTAACCGTTTTGTAGATATCATTTCCCACAATCAGAGAAAGCACTTTGCTTTTTCAATACATGATACCATTTTGTGTGTACACAAACAAGTTCCCTGTTGCTATTCCCAAAAAATAGAGCAGATGAAATTTCTTAAAGATTTATATCGATGTAAGTTACTTCTGATTACTAGCTACAGACGTATGTTCGCTCTGGATACATATTGTAGCAATGACATCCCCAGTATATGTACACTGCGAAAAAAAAGGGGACAGCTCTATTCTCCCGTTCTACTGAACCTAGTGACGAAATTCAAATTCCGTTTTTCATGCTCGAAAGCGCGACTTGGGATATGTATTAGATTTATACATAGCATTGTTCAAATATAGGTATTTTGACACAAAATCGGACTTTTTCTGAAACGACATGCCATTTTTTTCCATATTTTGGTTCTACGACTCAAATTATGCCAAACTCCCAAATTTCGTAAAAATCGCACGAGTAGTTTTTAAAACATTAGCTCTCAAAATTTTAGCACCTCAATGTTAATTCAATTTGGTATGTATTTATTAATATCTCTTTTTTTATGAAACTTAATTGATTCCATCCTACACAGTTCGAAATTTGGTTTCATTTCAAATAAAATTCACCCCTTTCTTATGATTTATTTTAAAAATTTGTATTTTTAAATAATTTTTATAAATTTTTCGAAAACAAATTTGAATTATAAGCTATAAGATTTCTACAGTCATTCTTAAAGTAGATGTATTTCTAAGCATACCTGCAAAAAATTGAGCTTTTTATTCAAAATTTCCAAGATATACGTGAATTTATATATAGTGGCGTCTTTTTAAATTTGGCATATTTGTTGAAAGCGATAATAACGAAAATGTGGTTTACGCACTTAGTTAAAATTACTTGAAAGTAAGAACGATGTGACTTTTTTTCCGCTCATCCACAATGTGGAAAGGTAGGAATGGTGTGACTTGTTTTTCGCTCCTTCACAAGGAAGGGAAAGGAAAATAGGTTTGCATATATTAAGAAGTTCGCCGAGTGAATTATTCTCGACTCAAACTGAAAGAAATGCGCCAAGTTAAATTTTTGAATTTCTTCGTGAATTTAGCACTAGATTTTACAAAATTTAATATTTAGGCATAATTTAAGTCGTAGAATCGAAATATGGAAAAAACTGGTATGTTATTTCAGGAAAAAGTCCGATTTTGTGTCAAAATATCTATATTAGAACAAAGCTATATATAAATCTAATATATATCCTAAGTCGCGCTTTCGGGACATAGAAAACCCAATTTGAATTTCGTCAATCGGTCCAGTAGAACGAGAAATATAGACATATAGACTGTCCCTTTTTTTTCCCTCCCCCGCAGTGCACCACACGCTCTGCTGCAACCTTTATAGCAATTCATTATGGAATAGCAGCTCATTACGTACTTGAACACAGCTTTATAGAATAGGAATCTTTGATCACCCCGTATATTAAAACAACTTTAAAAGAAGTATTGTGCACTATGTATTAAAAGGCATTATGTACATTTTCCTATATTACCACTTAACTTTACGTCATCATCAAACGCAACGTTTAACAACCTTTTTCTTGCCTATTCCGTTTCTTTTTAACAGATGTCAGAATCCTATTCATTCCAAATATTTTTTTATTCAAGAATATCATTCCAAAGAACATTAAAAGTTAAACATTAAATTCCAAGTAAAAGTACAAAACTGAAAATATTTTAATATATTGGAACGGTTCCTAAAAATTTAAGCTTTGTAATATAGTGAACTAAAAGTAACACTCCGAATAAAAATTATTAGAAAATAAAACAGCAGTAATCAAATTAATTTTTAAGAATTTTCAGTACTAGTTTTGAACCCCTTATTCAGCTGCAACAGTGAAAAAAACGAAACAAAAGCTTGTACTCACACAATACCAGTGAAAATAACGGACCAGAAAATTCGAGAAAGTTCCAACAAGAAAACGAAAACAGTAGCTTCTGGCTCTATTTGTTGGTGAAATATGAAGTCTGCTACGAAATAATATCTTTAAACGCTGAAGGTAACTATATATTTTACTGACGGGGTTACATATGTTACTGTATTTCCTGTGTATTTTTTTAGTGCCAGATTCTGAAATTTTAAAAATATTCGATTAATTTTGCCCTTCCCCACTGCTTTCAAAGAACGAGTTTCCCTAAATTTTAAAATGGATTTGTCCCCGCAGTGATTGCTACTAAAAAAAGACACATCTTCTCAAACTACCTGTAAACGTCACTCCGAACTTCTCCTTTCTAACTGTTGAACTTTATGCCAGCCTAATAAAAGAACCGACCAGTCACAGACAAACGCGAACTGACAGTCAGTCTACGATTTTGCTGAGTCAGCTGCACATTCACTTTCTCTAATTATGTGGATGATTCAAGGTCTAAGGAGTAGCAGAGACAACAATAAGAACGGGCGAGATTCAAGTTATAGGGAAGCGGAAGTGAGGATATTTTATTAAGTATTGTAATGTCAATATTACCATGTATCATTTTTGAATTTTGGTTTATTTTATGTTTTGTTTATTTATTTAAGAAATAATATTGTGATAGTTAAATTTTCCCCTCTCGATTTTCGGACGATAAAATTAGGTAGAAAAAGAGGGAAAATACGCTAAGAAATACCGTATTTAGTAATAAATAAATTATTATTTTTGGTCTTCTGATTTATACGATTACACCGATCGGTTTTAGTTTAAAACGATTCGATTCAATTTTTCGATTGTTTCAACGATTCGATTTTATTTTACTTCGCACATTTATGCAAAAGATATAAAGATTGAATTTCACAAACTGCTAGTTTTTAAACTCAGAGCACCAGCGGATCAACTTTTCCTCAAAGCCAGTCTATAGCTCTTTTCATTATTTATTTTTAATTTAACACCTTTGAGGACTTAGGCATTACATATTTTACTCAATAAACATACTTAGGAAGCATTTCAGTTAATTTCATCGTGTTTGTAGGATACTTAGCATTTACAGTCCTACTTTCAAGGTCAGGTATTCTAATGAGCAATGGACAGTCTTAGCCATCAGCTTTTTGTTAAAGTTTTAGTATGGAATAATTTTTCACAAAAAATGATTAATACTACAAAGTAAATAAATTGATTGGTAGAAGGTTAAAAGTAACTATATTACTTAAATATTTAGCGTAATACGCAAATTCATTTCTAGAGGAGAGGAGGGAGGATCGAGCTCCTGCGTGCATACTTTTTGTGCGGCCGTATGTAACTTTAAGTAATAATTTAATAATTTATTTTGATCTTTGGTCAGAAAATGGCCTCTTGGCCCCCAAAAAATATGTCATTGTATAATATCCTTGCCCTTGCACAGGAAACTTTCACTTTGAATTCCTACACCCTTAAATTTTACCACCTGCGTGCGGGGGAAATTGTCTGCATGCCGACCAGGAGTGGGTTTGGTAATACATTTTATATACTGTAAAAATGTGATAATGTGGAAGACTACGTAAAATAATGCATGCTATCATTTTGCGATAAATTTTTACACTTTTCATTCTCTTACGCAACTACCAGCATCGTTTCTGCTTACTCTATTTCTGGATACTTGCCAATAGCAGTTAATTTTATTTTTGAGAATTTAAAGATGTTTGATAGCTATCTTCCTTAGTCATTTACAGCATTTTATACATCCTCGAACTCAAACTCTAAGGCAGGGGTCGCCAAAGTGGTCTATATAGACCCCTAGGGGTCTATCTGATCCAAGGGGTCGAATGGGGGTCTATTGGGACTCGAAGGAAAAACAGTTCTTAATACGCAAATCACACATATCTGCGTACGTTTATGCTGTAACCATTTATGTGTAACCATTTATGCTGGCGTTTCCCAGTTCGTATATGGTTGAAGCCGGTTTCAGTCACGTTAATTCAATTTTAACTAAAAACAGAAATAAATTAAATGTGGAGCTTCGAGGGGATTTACTGTTAAAATTGACTAATTTCGAACCCAATATAGCGAACCTTGCCAAGAAACACCAGGCACACTCATCTCATTAAGAAGTAAAAAATATGTAGCTACTTTACTTACTGTTTCTGATTTATTAAATATTTAGACTAATATATAGTTTTATTTTAATCACCTAAAAATTACCTTTGTGGGGGTCTATGGAATTTCGAAAAATTATATAGGGGGCGATGATCAAAAAAGTTTGGCGACCCCTGCTCTAAGGAATAAAGGTAAAAGACGAGTGCCTGTCTGTTATTCTAAATGTTTGTCAGATTTTTAACTTTAACAATACAGAAATTAAATCCATTCTGTTTCAGATTTTTTTCTTCTTGTCAGTCTGTTTCTTCGTTGGTTGCATGTTCCATGCATGTTCAAATGGATTTTTAAATCGAAAAAATTAATTACTTCATCTCAGAGAATTGTGACATTTTAGAGTTATGATGATGAATCAAATGAAGAAGAATCTAACATTTTGTCTATAAATGGTAAATATCAGCGTAACATGCGTGAATTTACAATATGACAGCTTCGAAGGTTAAATAGAACCCTCTTCTTCAGATGCACGAATGAAAAAATTAAAGAACAATTTTTTTTTTGTCCTCATTTTCATTTCTGATGTTAAAAAAGAAAGTTCTAAGCCTTTGAAACTGTAATACTACAAATTTACACACGTTATACTGTTGTTGCTGTTTTGTTGTGACTTATTTCACTTGCCTAATGGTGACATCAGAACAAGTTCACGAAATTCATCGTGGCAAGAAGAGCAAGACTACACCTGTCGTTGGCAAGAGTCTTGGAATACCATACAAGTGAGAGTACGACTGTGCTCAGTTACGCCCCCAATTTCGATGGAGAGCACCCCGGAGGGGACGGGTCCGAGAGTCTCCCACGCTTCTTCTTCTACCACCAGCCTCTCGAGAGGATTTTCGGCTCGACGCATATTTAGAGTGCCCCCATGCCGCACAGGCACTATACATTTACAAACGTACATGCCTTCTGCGGGATACGAACCTGGGCCCTTCGGTATCGCTGTAGGCTCCCCTAACTACTATGCGGTCTGGACAGCAAGTTACACTGATTCTTGTTGATAATTATTATCTTTAACATTTATTCTTAAGCCTGTTCTTTCTGCTATAATTTTGTTCATGGACGCAGGAGGATTTAGATTCATATGAGTATGTTTTAGAATGTGGTCCTAACTCTCTGAAAAGGAAGTGAAGTAATTGTAAAGGTATTCAAAAGAGTGTGTCTCTGAAGAAGTTGACATTCTGGCTTATAACAATTGTAGCTATAAAAATATTTTCCACTGTTATGCTGCGACGTCTATTTATATTTTCATATTTATTATACACAGTGGTGTTTCGATTTTACGAAATAGAACGGACTGCAAAAAATATTCCTAAAAATCGGAAGTTTATAAATGGAAACGACTTTAAAAGAAGCATAAACCTATCGGGATCAAAGGGATAAGTCATAAAAACGTATAGTTCGAAAAGTGGAAGCTCGTAAAAATGAGAGTTCAGTATGAACAGCTATTTATTTATTATTCTTCATATTAATCTAAATGTGAGTTTACGACCAGAAATGTAGTTTTTAAATATTTCTCGGCTATAAAAAGTTTCCTTGAAAAGCTCTGTTACATTTTCCACCATCTCATGCCAAAAAAGCAAATTCGAAAATTTTATTATCTTATTTATTTATTTAGATACATTTCTAAATGTAAATTATCTACACAGGTAATATTTGCACAGGAGGAAAGTTCTGAAAAAGAAATTAAGACAGGATTGTAGAATGAAATATTCAGTTTGGTTTAGAAAATTTCTATTAAATACTGCAACATGTGCAAAATGTCATTCTAGTATTTTATAATGATCTAATTCTTTCTAATCACAATTAATTGTAGTATACATCTGCAGAAGACAACATATAAAAATTTGGGATAATGGTTACAAGTTTCTCGAGACTGTACAGAACCTAATGCAAATTAATGCAATCTAAACCATTGCAAACATGTGTTTTAGAAATAAAGTTTTGTTTTAAAAACAAACGCAGATCTCTTGACCGTTGTATATGATGACTGTTTTTTAATTGCCTTTTTTCAAAAGCTTATAAGGTTTTCATTTAATTACTCTGATCACATGTAACTGATAGCCATCCTTTTTCACAATCACCGAAACACTTATTCTGATGTGTGCAAAATGTTTAAATAATCTGTGACTAATAGATGAGCTACCATTAACCTGATAACCCACTACCAATGAATTGTGAGATTGAGACATCCATTCAGAATACTAAGTCTTCATATAATTGCTCTGATTAGATATAACAGAATACAGATAGCCATCCTATTTTACATGCGCTCAAATACTTGTCTTGATGTGTGTATTATGTTTAGACAGCTTAATTGAAGGCTAACGCGTGAACTACCACTAATTTGCTGATCCATCGCCAATAAATTCTGAGATTAGTCCTAGCACATTCATTCAAAATATTGATTAAATGCACCTCTTGATTAAAACATATTGGTTAATAAATAGTCTTCATTTAATTGCCCTGACTGCATATAACAAAACACTGATAGCCATTCTATTTCATACAAACATTGGTCTTGAGGCGAGTGTTTGTTAAATTTCAAACCAATGGTAATACAAAACAGATCACCTACTACAATGGCATGGTAGGTCATCTGCTGTGAGTATACCTCATTTTCTAATAAACATTTGATGATAAATAATAAATAAATTGTGTTTAATTAATTTACTTTCTTTAAAATATAACACTGAAGCGAAAACAACTGGAAAAAATTAACACACCAAAAAAAAAAAAAAAAAAAAAAAAGAAAAAAAAAACCAGTCGCATTTGAAACAGTACGCACCTTCTTCGGGTATTTGTTTCAAATCTTCTATGTAGAAGTAATGATTGACGGTTTCCTCTTTCCGGTTAATAATATTGTTTATATGTCACTTAGAAATTTTAATATCATGCATTTAACAACGTTTTTGAAATACGGAATACGAATATTTCTCTTCGGAAAGCGCAGATACACATCAGCTTGTTTAATACGACATTTTGAAAGAAGAATAAATTTAAAAGTAGCAGACGATATTTCTCATTTTAAATATTAAGCTGTTGCCAGAAATTTTTATTCCAAAACATTTCTTTTTTAATTCTTTATCGAAATCATTCTAAAAGTCTCTAAACATTCTGTAGTTTACTGAAACAAGTGTTCTATTTTCCATATATGTTGCATTGTTTCGCACGGTTATTTTTATTTATTTATTTATTTATTTATTTTGGTGCGATGTCTTTCAGTAGCCTCTCAACCGAGTGAAAACAAAACGAGGTTTCCCAGAATAAACCATCCAAGTCATGCTGTCGGTAATTTCAAGAATATTTTTCCTACGCAAGCTTATTTCACTTTCAAAATTTCTTTTATTCAAATCATCAGATGAATTTATTATTCTGAAAAATACAGTAAACACCATGCAAAAACTTGCATACATTATGCACGTAGGAATAATAAATCACATCTTGACAGATCCCCACGTGACATCTAGAACTTGCCTTGGCCTTGAAATGCACTAACAATGTTTTTCAAGATTTCTTTTTCAACTGTTTTGCATATTCTCAGATTACGGATCGGACTAGAATTTTTTAAGTTCGTTATCAGTTGTCTACCTTGAGCAAGGACAGAAATTTGCCCTCTTATTATTTTCATTTAGTATAAATGAAGGAAAGTAAATTTTAAAATTATGTCCACAGAATAGAACGATCGAATGATTATTCTTTGAATAACTTTAGTGCAAGTATATGCTCAAAAGCGAAATGAATTGTCCTGATAGAGTAGAACTCTTATCAACATATTTTGCACTGATATTAATAACAACACCTTGAAGAATGCAAATCAGGCTCTTATATATAATCTAATAACTACAACAGAGCATTCAGGTAAAATTAGATACCATAACCATTTAGGATTAAAAATGAAGGATGTTAAAAATTTCATAATTTGCTGAAAATCTGTATTGAATGGGAGAGGGAAACATGTATTTGTTACCATCAGTGTATGTGTTTACGTTCCTATGCTTTAATGGCGCCGAAGTAAAAAGTGTATTTTCGATTCTAAATAACTTTAATAAATTCCGCTGCTATGTTCGTATTAAAGTGCTGTTATTCATTAACGAAAATAATACGTAATAACATCAGAGAACGAACAAGCATAAAAAGAAATTATAGGGTAACATGATGATATATGTAAAGCAAAATGTTCTAACGATCGATTCCATCGTAGATGAATCCAAAAGCGTGTTTCCAACGCAAGGCAACGAAAAGGTATAAGTTAACTCGAGTGTCAATGGAAGTAGGCAGTATGAAAGCCGGCATTCTATAGCATACCTAGGCATTTTATAGAATGCCAAAACCTTACCGGCAGTGTATTAAACAAATAACATTTCAAACATTTCCTAAACATCCTCTGGCGTCGACAAGGAACGAGGTGATTCAGGCAGTATATTGGCAGTTGTAATGAATGTAATAGAGGACGGTTTTTATGGATTTGAAACTTCTGCAGGAACTTTAAAACGACTATATGCGAGATCACAATACACTTTATGCTCTAAGAACTTGCTTAGAAGTTGAAGATATTTGTATTCCCGACCACAAAATTCTTCTCCGGTCAGTTACGGTATTCAGTCCATTGAAAGTGGCCAAGGTTTCGTCAAGTGTATGTGTAAAAAAAAAGCCAAAGTTTGAAATATCTTTTGCACGAAAAAATTAATAAAGCGTGATTCAAAATGCCATTCCTACAAGCCTACCATGTACCAACAAGTATAGGTTAATCTTAATTTCCTAATTTTTATATGAAAATTTTGTTTTCTTTAATAAGAACGGCATAAATTTTACTTTGTACAACTTGAACTTTTCTTCAGGTATTCTGAATAAAAGTTTTTAATCACATTCTTTGATTATTTTTCAGAATAACTTTTGTATTTTTGAGGAACGCAAATCTTTTAAATAATAGCCTTAGAGTGACCTTTTTCATACTTTGTCTAAATGCATTTGTAATTTTATAGGCTGCCTAAGGAAATTATATAATAATTTACATATTTTATACTTTGCCTAAAAGCGCCAAGCATTCCATAAAATGCTTAGGTATCCTATAGAATGATAGAGTTTCATACATTGCCGGTAACATATTCACTCTTACTTCGTATACCAATTATTATACAGTTGATAGGTGTGATATTTTAAGGATAAAAACATAAAATTATATAATTTTAACTTTAATGATTAAACTGAAACTCTTATAACTCAATTATATATTAATATGAATTCTGTGTGCTCATACAAGTGATTTCTACTGCAAAGGTGTTTAAGTATAAAGTATGCAAATAAGGTGAACGTGTGACTAATCATAGAAAAAACATATTCAATGTCATGCACATATTGTGATTAAACATAAAATTATGAGTTTGAAAGTAGAAGGCCGTTTTTAACTATATCTGAAGGATATTACTTAAATAAAGCCCAGAGATGAAGATAATCTCCAGAGATGAAGATAATCTCGAAGAGAGTTAAAGACAGTTGTACATCTCCAAAAAGCTGAATACCCATACAGCATAAGCAAGGTCTGAAGAATATGGAACCACTTTTAAAGCATGAACAGTTAATCGTCATGCTAATCAAGTACTTCAAGGTAACTGGAGTATCTGAAGACTATTATTACTTCCTTGTACGAAGTAAAAAGGAAGTATTGTAATCGCGAAAAATTTCGGGTATCATATTTCAACGAAAATATCCATTTTGACCATTATAGAATGTAATTTAACTATGTTTTTGCGTGACATTTGTACGTAAGGACAGAATAAAGGACTCTTTTTCTCCAAAAAATTATAAAACTGATTTAAAATGGATTCTGATGAGACTTCTTAGTAACATCTGTGCGTACGTACCTATGTATGTATGTATCTCGCATAACTCACAAACGAGTAGCCTCTGAACGTTGAAGTTTTGTATATAGGACTACTATAATATGTAGATATGCACCTCCTATTTCGGTTGAAATCGGCAGCACCAAAAGTATATAAATATATGT
>KK116113.1:17794-48606 GCA_000611955.2 Stegodyphus mimosarum
AAAAAAAAAAAAAAAAAAAAAAGAGAGTATAATCAAGAATTTATTATCACGAGATTTACACGCACACAATAATAATAACAACAACGTAGTGATAAATTTCATTTGTTAACACGCCTATAAACCCATCCAAAAGCCGAACCAATCATGAGAATCCGAAAGCGTCTCCGAACCCCGTGGGTCAAAGTCTTAAGCGGGTTATTAGCAGTCAGGGTGAGTGGTGGCGCTCCGTACGAGCCGATAGTAGACATGGAGCGACGGTTGGGTTAGTGCGTCGGCGGCGGAGGAGGGATGTGTTGGTTCGGTACGGCCGCTCTTCTTGTCGGCATATTCGCCGCTAAGGGAGACTATTTTGGCGGTAAGTGGACAATATTTTAATCTTTCTTTTTTCCGTTATTACCATTTAATAGGATGGCTTTATAATGTTTTTAGATTAGCCAATGACAAGTGAAGTCTGAAAATTTCTGCTGGCATCGATTTTAGCGTGGAACGATCGATGGTAGTGTGCATCTTCAGCCGATCGATTGCCGGCACTCTAAGCTTGTTCTCAGAAAACTGATGACAAGTGGTGCTTTGTCGAGTCCCTCTCAAACAAACGTTTCCTTGTCCTCTTCTTTCCGGACACTACCCTGACGTTTTGATCTTAGTTTACTTATAAAGTTATCGACAGAGAAATCTGATAATCTGAACTTTGAGAAAGTGACTTTTTTTAATCGGATAGCGTGTAATTATTTACATCTTGGCTCTTATGCAGTATTTCTTAGATATAAACGAATGTGAAAATTGTGTCTAATGTTGTAAAAGTTCATGTTTACGCTTAATAATTTGTAAATGGGTTATATGGTTGTTTACTACCAGAATCAAAAGCCATGGTCAATAATCATGAAATTTTGTTGACAGTTTTTTTTTTTTTTAAATCGAACGGAAGAGAATTATTTACATCTAAGTTCATGCACATTACTTTTTATTTCTAAGCAAATGATTACAATTACAAAATTCGTCAATAATGCTTATATTTAATAAAGTGGGTAACAAGTTGATTTCGTTACTGTCAGAGGTCATTCGTGCCAGATGTCAGTCATTTTACTGACAGTTTTTAAATTGGATAGAAAAGGATTATTTGTAGTTGGGCTCAAATATATTAATTTGGTGTGAAAATTGTGTTTGCAATTAGGAAAACCTCAATAATGCGAATATTTAAAAGCTTAACGTGAATATGTTGTTGGTTTCGTTACTGCCGAAGGTAAATTTTTATAGTCAGGTTATCGTACTGACTGCTTTTAAATCAGAGAGAAAGGAACATTTTGTCTCGGTTTATATACACTATTACGGTCTAAAAATGTAAAAACTGTGATTAAAGTTAGGAAATCCTGAATAATGTTTATGTTTCGTAATTTTTCGAAGTGGTTATAAGATGCATTTTTATGGTCAAGTTATACTGCTTTAAATCGGATGGAACAAAATTATTCGGAACATATTTCGGTTCGAACACATTATTTTTTAAGCGTAAATGAATGTGAAAATTAGGATTGCAATTGGGAATATCCTCAGTGATGCTATGTTTGATAGCTGTAATTATTTTTCAAAGTGGCAGAATAATTGTTTCCGTTATTGCGAGAGACAAATTTTTGTAGTCGTCATTTTATTTCGTACACAATTAGAAAATATTTTTGTCATAAAGATTAATGATACATTATAATAATATTATAGTATGACATTATAAGACAGATATATTATTATAATAATACAAAGATATTTTATAATGATAATCAAAGCTTAAATTGCGCCGGGGCCCTGCTCCGGTACTTCTCAGATAAATCTTAATTCTATTCGGAGCGCACCGGAGCCCTTAAATGAGAGGGCTCCAGCATGTCTTTTATGTAACTGAAGCACAATTTCAACAGAACATTCTTTAGATCTTGGAAGTTTAGTTTTTAATTATAAACCTACCTTGAAAACCGATTTCAACTTCTGAAATATGACCGTCTTTCTCTGGGAAATGAGACCTTTGGTGATTAGTTTGAGAGAACAGAAAAAGCCCCCACCCACATGTCAAAGGCTTTTTCTCCAGGAAGGACAATGAATTTATGACAGCAAGTAAATTTTCGTTCCTGAAAGTACTAGAACTTTTTGGAAGGATGTAATTAAATACGAGGACGAAAACTGTTACATGTACAGAACATTTTCTTTTGTGCTTAGTTTAAAACTCGAACTTCGGACGACACTTTTTATCGTGTCACATTCTTGTTGACAGGTAGAATTATATCGGCAGGGGTCGTCTTTAGAGTGTTAGACACTTTTTTCTTTGTTTTCACACTAACACATGTCCTTTAACATTTCCCGTGGCAATGATCTTTCGCTCCAAAACTCCTTCTTCCATACTAGTACTCCATTGCTAGTGGCTGTCAACCTCTTTTTCATGATTTTATCTTTTCCCCAATGGCTCTTCGCTCAAATCACTTCCAGCTAGATCCCTCTTTTCCCCACAGTAGGGATTTTTCCTCGGATAGTAAACGCTTCCTTCCTAGTTCTTGAATTTAATGAAGTTTTCTTACAGCTTCTCTGCATAAAATATTCTACATAACAATGCAGCGTAAATAACATTAATGTGTGTAGTATTATTATATACTGATATGACTATTACTGTACTGTGTAAATAAATATGTCCAGTAAGTTATTTGATATCTTATCTACCTATTTAAAGCATTTTTACGACTTTACGGAATAAATTAGGATTTTACGATGCTTGTTCAACTCATTCATTAGCAATTAACGCTTATATGATATTTAAGATTAATCGAATTATGTATTATCCAACACTTATTTAAATGCTTTTTTTTTTTTTTTTTTCAGATTTAGAATGTTATAAAATTAGCCTCTCATTTTTCAGTTCAACAAAACTGGGCAAAATTTATCAAAGTATTTGAAAATGTTTTATTTGAAAAATCATTAAATGAAATTTCGTGAAAGTTTTAAGAAATCTTTTAAATTACGTAATCACATATTATTAAGTATTGCATTAGCTAGCAGTACTCTTATGTCATTAGTTGGATTAGTGTCATTTCTCATATAATCTTCCATTAATGTATTGTAAATATATTTATTCTTTTTTGAAATGCCTAGTAAATATTTCAAAATAATCATGATTTCATTGTTGTCGATAATCATTTTATAGCGTTAAGCTGGTTCGGCAACTAAAGAGAGGAGGGTAAAAATTGTATTCTCAAGGTGAAGAAGTTCTGACCATACACGAATACAGTTGCTTTTAGTTTTGTTGCATCTCTATTATTAATTGTAAAGTATCTGATGGAATATTATCAAAGCTTACTTATCTCTTCTAAAATACTTTTTCAATAGCTTTTGTTATAAGTAAATGCTTATTTCAAATATTTTGATCCTCAATTCTCAAATTAATAATATTTAAGAATTATTTTACTAAAGATCTGAGACAAGCTTCAGAATTGGCAAGAATAGGGAATTGTTAGTTCCGTAATGTATGAAACCATTTATTTTCCCCCTTCAGGTAACGCTGGCATTCCACCCCTACATGTTTTTTGATACTGTGTGTTATCGCCCACTTGCTGGCGCTGACTAGATTTTTTTTGGGGGGGGGAGGCGTTATTGATTCAAGGGATTACTGGTTAAGAGGGGTCTTGAGAAGAAAGTAGGCAATAAGAATATGCTTGGATTTGTATTGCTAGTAAACAGTTTTGAAACATCATTTAAACATTCACTTTATTGTGCAAATATTATGGAAGTGCATTCTTTGCAATACTCATAATAAATTATGCCAGTTCAGCCCTTCACACAGCTGGTTCACGTTGCTTGAAGTGCCTTTTTTCTGTTACAATTGTTCTGAACTTACAAACAAAATACTGTAAAAAGAATCAAATATTCTAAAAATATCCTCCCTAGTCCATACTTGTAGTGATAACATGTTCTTGCAATACATACAATTGTGCGTGCAATGGATGTGTTTTACAGGCTAATTACTATAATAAATGTTTTGAGAAATCTTTAAACGTTACTATACTTATTTCCGTATAACGTGATGACTTTTAATTAGTAATTTGATGCAGAGCAAGTTCAATAAATATTTAACAATTTTTATGCATTTTCAGTTAGTGCCTACATATTACATTCAAAAGACATTTAATGCAGGCGCTGAGATAAAAAGGAAAGAACAAAGAAAGAAACTTTCGAAAGGAGGTATAGTGACGAATCACAGCGAATTTTTAAAAAATATTTGAAACTCTGTATGAAGCCGGTATTAAACACAAGACGTGAGAAAATAGAGTTATTTGTATGCGAAAAAGTACAAGAGAATTTCATTATAAAATGTGTACATATTGTCTTAGTGACATTTAGTCCTTTCCCGCTTCACCCTCAGCTCGAAATAGTGCAGTTTCGTCCGCTGCTTTTCCTCACCAATTCTCTTTTTCTCGTTTCATCCGCTTGACTCTTACTACATTGACCTGACTTAGCTTTCGATTTCTAATACTCCTTAAATATTTCCTGTACACTAATTACGAGCAGAATAATAAATTTCAGGCATGTTTGAAAGGTGTGTATTTGAATCTAGGTACACTTTTTTAATGTATATGATCTACTTTCGAATATTACAGCTGGATGAACACGTCTGGTTTCAGTAATTTCAGGTTTCGATAAACTTGTGATCACGTTTTAAAGCGAGACGAATAAAAATGTCAAGAAAAAAATTCAGAATAATCACATGTGATTAAAATAGAATTGAATTTCACTCTTGTGCATCGTTCTGAAATTACCGCACAGTAATTAGTATATTGATTAAAATGTTAAGTGTAACAAGCGAACTGGCATTTATCACATAATAGTCACTGTCTCAATAAATGGTTTAGTGTCATTTGCGCACAGTCAAAAAGCAGGGAAACTTGCTCCCAAGAAACATTCATCTTCTTGGTTTTCTTACGACAACTTGAAACAGCAACTTGAAACACTAATTTGCTTCACAAAATTTTAAGCGACTGGACTGCATACGCATAGATTTTAACAAATGTTTATATTATGTATGACTCGAAAGAATAATAAATACATTAAAGAAGTCAGGTACCTTTAAAATGTCAAAATACCTCCAAAATGCTCTTGCGTGCATACGGGGTCGTTATAGATTGAATGCACACAGAATAGATGGTAGCTGAATCAAATTTATTTTACAAAAAGGAGCACTTTACAGTTCTTGAACGTTCCACAAAAATATTCGTACAAGTGTTCTCAGTATCACAGAGCACAATCAGTTGTTATACTTCAAATTACTAGGAACGTTAAACGCAGCGCAATGCAACGCGCACCTAAAGAGCAAAGCTCACGCGAATATATCTCAATACTCCGAAATCACGCGGAACTAAACAACTATTACTAATACTCGCTCCGGTCTTATACAATTTCCTCCCGACCGCCGAGAAATCTCTAGTACTTTCCGCATCTCGAAATTACTAGAAGGCATATGAGGGCCGGATATGGTTACAGTTGCATATAGGAATCAGTTACACTACCAATTAATTATACGGGGACCAGTCCGAAATGTAGCGAAAGGTTTGCCAAGTTTGGCGAGACTGCCATTTACTCAATGTTAAATAGACTTGCCCCTGTATTCTTATTTTTCGGGCATAGCTTCGTCTCTTTCAAGCATTTCATGTTGCATTATGGAAAAAATACTAGAATTTTACATAAAATTTCATTAAAATGAATAACATGTGTACAATATTCGTAACAATGCAACGCATTTTAAAGCTAAATATCTTCATATCTGGCTTATAAGCGTGGGATTTTGTACACTTATTTCGATATTCATAATAATGTGTTTGTTACTTTTATTTCGTGGACGGGAGAGTGGTTAGTGACTCCGACTGCCGTACCGAAGGGTTTCGAATCCCTGGGAAGGCATGGATGTTTATAAATGTATAGTGTCTCTCGGCATGGAGGCACTCTAAGTATATGGCGAGCTGAATGTCTTTTCGTGTGGTTTTGTGGTTTGGAACTTAAATTTTGGCCTTGCCACCACTGGTCCGAGGTTCGAATCACGCGAACGTGGACGTTTTCGTGGTTTTCTCCATGTGTACTGTATATAGGAGCAAGTTTCCCTTAGAAAGTCCTCCGCGAAAGTATCCATTTCCTTAGGCAGATAACCCTCGAGTGCTTTGCCATAATCAAATAAAACATACCAAACGAACCCTCTGACCACCCCGGGGAGCTCTCCCTCAAAATCTGGGGGGAGGAGAAGCCCAACCTCCTTGAGTCTCTTGCAACCAATCTTCCGTGAAAAATGGAGTCGATAATAACCAAACATAAATATGTACTTGTAAGTAAATTTTGTAATTAAGTATAGTTTTATATTTAAGCAATATTGCATTAGATATCGAGTATGGTTATGGATTGCGATGGGTGGCCTTTAGGAGTTACAGTAAGGGTGAAATTCATTTGACATAAATGTTCTAAGAAGAGCTCGGGAAGAACTGATAATACACAAGAAACACTCAGAGTAGGAACGGACACTGCTTTAAAAATGTATCAATAAATCATAAGGCTGATTGATTGTTTCTGAGGCTGTGCGGAATGTCACTTGCTCTCCATAACTCGTTACACCTGTTAAAAAAATTCATGTTCCCGTATTGATGCTCCATGTGCGCAGATGTCATATTACCCGATAAATTACCCTCTCAACTGCAACTTTTTGAAAAGGGGAGGAATCGGGAAATTTCAGCCTTCCGTCATTAGAGGGGCCGATGAGGATGATCGGGGGAGAGCAACGGATGAAACGTGAAAGATTTTGTCAGTAGAGGTTACTGATGAGGGAAATGAGGGATAGCAGCGGATGAAACAGGCACGATTTTGACTACAAGAGGAAAAGGGGAAGGACAAAACAGGGCATCCTCTGCATATTAAACAGTTCGCGTAATTCTTAGAAACATTATACTTTCCTTTTAGTTATAAAGGGACCTTGTAATATATGCAAAGAGTTAGTAAAGCAAAGATTATTAAGATAAATTTAACTTCATTAATTTAGCTAAAACTTTAGATGTAACTGTAATATTTAATAATTTGTAAATGGTAACATGTAATATTTAGTAACTTGTAATTGGCAACACTTTGGATACTGATATAAAAAATAGAACTATGCTGGTATAGCAGTTCTCTGTGATTATACATTCTAAGATTGTAAATAAATTATTTCTAAAAGCTAAAAGTGTACCCTCATAATTTTATATGGTGTCAGAAGTGTTTTGCTTTCAAAATGGAAAGTTTAAAACCACCAGAGCCGATGAAATTTGATGGAAATCTAGCTTCGAATTGGCAGAGATGGCTGCAGTCATTTGAAATATATGAAGTAGCTAGTGGATTACATAGTAAAGAAGAGAAGGTAAGAGTTAATACTTTTCTTCATGTAATAGGAATTCGTGGTCTTGAAATATATAATACATTTCCTATAGAAGAGGGTAAAGAAATTAAATTAAGTGAAATTAAAACAAAATTTACGGAATATTGTATTCCTAAGAAAAATATTACATATGAAAGACATTTATTCTTTACTAGAAATCAAACCGCGTCAGAAACCATAGATGAATATGTAACTGACCTTCGAAATAAAGCTAGAACATGCGAGTTTGCGCAGTTAACGGATAGTTTAATAAAAGATAAAATTGTTTGTGGTATTAAAGATGATGTAGTGAGAGCAAGATTGTTACATGAAGCAGAATTAACATTAGAAAAAGCTCTTGATATATGCAGATCTGCTGAAATAAGTGCACATCAAATGAAAATCATAAAAGATGAGGAAACTGCTGTAAACTTAGTGAAAAAGAAACTAAGTAAACATAATAAGAATACCTACAAAGAGGTAAATACCGATAAACAAAAGACAAAAGTTTGTTCTAAATGTGGAACATCTCATGACTATCGAATGTGTCCAGCATATGGAAAAATCTGTCATAAATGTAAAAAGTCAAATCATTTCGCGAATCAGTGTAAAAGCTATATAATAAAAAATGAAGCAGTGAAGGTAAACAAAAAAGATAGACAAATTAAATTAATAAATCACGACTCTGAGGAAGAGTTAGAATTTTATGTTGGCACATTAAACCTTAATTCAGATAACAAGGAAGAGAAATGGACTGTTGACGTTAATGTAAATAAAAGTAAAGTAAATTTGCAGATAGATACTGGAGCAATGTGCAATGTTATTTCTAAAAGCAAAGTGAAATTGCTGAATGTTCCGATACAAAAGTCTGAAATTAAAAGATTAGTTACATTCTCTGGGAATAAAATAGATACTTTAGGAAAAGTAGTACTTAACTGCCAATATGGAAAAAATAATTTTGTTGTGGAATTCCAAGTTATTGACAAAGAAGTACCTTCTATATTAGGATTAAAATCATGTTTGCAACTAGGTTTGATTCAAAAAGTAATGTCTGTTTACACTGAAGACTTACTGGAGGAATACAAAGATGTATTTGAAGGCTTAGGTTGTTTGAATGGAGAATATAAAATCCAGTTAAAACAAGATGTAACACCAGTCATTCATCCTCCAAGGAAAATACCCATAGCTATACGTGATAAAGTTAAGAAAGAATTACAAAGAATGGAAAATTTAAATGTTATTGAGAAAGTAAGAGAACCAACTGAATGGGTAAATTCAATGGTCACAGTTGTCAAACCGAACAAAATAAGAATATGTTTAGATCCTAGAGATTTAAATAAAGCTATAAAACGAGAACATTATCCGATGTTAACCATTGACGAAGTTGTCACTAGAATGCCTAACGCAAAACTATTTTCTGTTTTAGATGCTAATAGTGCTTTTTGGCAAATCCAGCTTGACGAAGAAAGTAGTAATTTGTGTACATTCAATACACCTTTTGGCAGATACAAATTCAAAAGATTACCTTTTGGCATATGTTCAGCTCCAGAAATTTGCCAAAGAAAATTAAGCCAAATAATAGAAGGTCTAGAAGGCGTTGAATGTATTATAGATGATATCTTAATATGGGGATCTAATGAAAAGGAACATGAGTTACGACTTAAAAAAGTACTCCAGAGAGCACGAAAAAATAATTTGAAGTTCAATAAGGCTAAATGTAAAATAAAAGTTAATCGTGTGAATTATATAGGGCACGAGTTAAGTGAAAATGGACTAAAACCTGATTTTTCTAAAGTGGAAGCAATTGTTAAAATGCCAGAACCTACAGATGTGCCTTCGCTACAAAGATTTTTGGGAATGATTAATTATTTAGCCAAATTTATTCCTAACTTAACTACTATTACTGCACCATTAAGACAGTTACTTGAGAAAAATGTTCTCTGGCACTGGACTGAAAAGCATCAAAAAGCTTTCGAAACACTTAAAGAATTGATTGCAAAAGCACCCGTATTAAAATTCTATGATGTTAATAAGGATGTAACTCTTTCAGTAGATGCAAGTTCTGAAGGATTAGGTGCTGTTTTACTACAAGAAAACCAACCAATTGCTTATGCTTCCAGAGCTCTAACAAAAAGTCAGAAAAATTATGCTCAAATAGAAAAAGAGCTTTTAGCTATTACTTTTGGATGTTCTAAATTTCATCAATATATATATGGCAAACGTATTACAGTTGAAACTGATCATCGACCATTAGAAAGCATAACTAAGAAACCTCTTTTTAAAGCACCACAGCGATTGCAAAGAATGCTGTTAAATTTACAAAAATATGATCTAGATGTACGGTACAAAAAGGGGAAAGACTTATTAATAGCAGACACTTTGAGTAGAGCATATTTGAATACAACAGCAGAAGATAATGATGAAGATACAGAAATTTGTACACTGATTCCAGCATCTGATGAAAAAATTTATGAATTGAAGAAAGAAAGTGAATGTGATGCTACACTACAGTGCTTAAAGAAATATATTCTGAGAGGCTGGCCAGAAAGGAAACATCAGGTAGAACCTCAAGTCAAAGTATTTTGGGACTACAGAGATGAGTTGACAATGGAAAATGACTTATTTTTCAAAGGAGGAAGGGTAATTATTCCTTTATCTATGCAAAAGGAAATGTTAAATTTAATTCATGAGGGTCATTTTGGTATAGAAAAATGTAAGAAAAGAGCTAGAGATGTTTTGTTTTGGCCACTTATGAACAAGCAGATAGAAGATACAATTTCAAAATGTTTTATATGTAATGAATACCAGAACAAAAACATAAGAGAGCCTATGATACCACATGAAATTCCCAATTTACCTTGGTATAAAGTTGCGACAGATTTATTTGAGATTAACAAAGATGTATATTTATTAATTGTAGATTACTATTCCAACTTTTTTGAAATCTCTAAACTACCGGATACTCGAAGTCAGACAGTGATCAGTTACATGAAATCTCATTTTGCAAGATACGGTATACCATTGATAGTGATATCTGATAATGGACCTCAGTTTGCAAGTAAAGAATTTGCAGAATTTGCAAAGAAATACCAATTTAAACATATAACAAGCAGTCCATACCATCCACAGTCGAACGGATTAGCAGAGCGTTCAGTACAAACGGCGAAGAAATTGTTAAAGAAAGCTCAAGCAGATCATGCTGATCCTTATTTAGCATTGTTAGCTCATAGGAACACTCCAACTAATGAGATGCTAGGATCACCAGCTCAACGACTTATGAGTAGAAGAACAAGAACGGTTCTTCCTACATCTGAAGAATTACTTAAACCTCAAGTTGTGAAAAATGTAAAAGAAAAAATCAACCAAGAAAGAACTAAACAGAAGTCATATTATGATCGTCATACAAAAACATTACCATCGCTAAATAAAGGAGATTGTGTTCGGGTATATCAAGATAATCGCTGGAAACCAGCAGTTGTAGAAGAAGTGCATAAGACGCCTAGATCATATATACTTAGAACAGGTGGATTAGTATTGAGAAGAAATAGAAAAGATATTAGAGAAAACAGTTCAGCTGTTGAAGAGAATATCAGAGGAACAGAACAAGGAGTTAATACACAGAAAACAGATGTAAAAGGATATGATTCCAGATATTCTCAAGGGCAAAGTTTAAAAGATCAACTACCAAACTCTGCTAACTCAGAAACAAGGAACGGTGAGCTAAGAACTAGAAGTGGGAGAGTGATTAGAAAGCCGGCCAGATATTTGGATTGATTTAAGACTGTTAAAACTTTTGAACTCTTTAAAAAACGGAAGATGTAATATTTAATAATTTGTAAATGGTAACATGTAATATTTAGTAACTTGTAATTGGCACTTTGGATACTGATATAAAAAATAGAACTATGCTGGTATAG
This sequence comes from Stegodyphus mimosarum, assembly GCA_000611955.2. Lineage (NCBI taxonomy): Eukaryota > Metazoa > Arthropoda > Arachnida > Araneae > Eresidae > Stegodyphus > Stegodyphus mimosarum. The sequence continues at coordinate 29,102 of KK116113.1, forward strand.
CAGTTCTCTGTGATTATACATTCTAAGATTGTAAATAAATTATTTCTAAAAGCTAAAAGTGTACCCTCATAATTTTATAGTAACCTTAAAGGAAGAAATAAAAACTAATTAAACAATCAAACAAGACTGAAGAGGTTAGTGGCGGGGGAAGAGAGACGCGAAACTACTGCATTCCATCCTCCGGGGAAGTCTCCTTGGTCGAAACTTGAGACAGATAGACCTCATATACTTTGCTTACATTAAATAGCTGAAAGTGATCCCCGAAATATCAAGCAGTAATACTGAGGGTACATTAACTGTATAATAATACATTTATACATTAATGCATTAACTGTATAATTATAAAGTGCTGATATTCCAAGAAAGTAGTAATAATAGCTTATGATATAAATTTCCAGAATCTGCGTTATGATTTACTGTATGATTCTAACCTCAATGATTGCATACTAACACGATTAATTTGCAACAGATTTTTACTTGGGAAGGGAGCGTAATTTTCTTAAAATTTGTTTAGCCTTTAGTTTAATTGAAATTAGGCCAAATTTTGCTCTTTTTTATTTTTTATTTCAACCTTATCGCAAAATAAAATTTATCTTTTAAATGGGATTCTGTTTCAGAAATTTGTCTCAAACATACATAAATACATTGCAAACGTGAAAAAGATGGAATTGGAGAAACTGAAATTGATTTTCGGCCTATTTCTTTTCATACTCATTTTGAGTCTGAAATGAAAATTCTGTTTGTATACTTCATGTCTTATGTTCAGTTAAATTTCCCAGAGCATAGGGATTAATTAAGCGATTAGCGTTTAATTGTATTGCTTTCATATATTTATCCAAAACATTAAGGTAGTTTTTCGCCATGTGTACCGTTAATATGAGTAATTTTTCCTTAGAAAACTCGATGCTCCTTAGTGGCTGAGTGGTTAAGACCGTTGAATACTGAAGTTCGATTCCAGGTGAATAGGCCGACTCTGTGATTTGGTTTTTGTGGTTTTCCCCATGTCTAACGTAAGTATCAGCAAGTCCTTCACGAAGGCATCCCTTCCCCTAGGCAGATAGCCCTTTTGTCCTTTGTCACATTAGGTAACCTAACCCTTAGAAACTCTCAGCCAAGACGTCCTTAATTAATCGTCCTTGTTCAGATAGACGTAGTGTGCTTTACTATAATCTAATGAATCCAAGCAAAGCACTGGGTAGTTGAATCTTCGACTATGAGCCACCCTCCACTGGTCGAGTGATAACATCCTTGAACATTATAAGTCAATCCAAGTTAAAATCCTCGTAAACAGGCTGGTTGCATAGGAATTTTTCTGTTTTTTTCCCCCAAGTGTAATATGAATACGAACCAGTGTTCCTTAGAAGGTCTTCCACGATGGGATTTTCCCCGTAGACAAATAACTATAATGTGGTTTGCTATAAGTCCATCCATCTCAGTCGAAGAAGAAACCACATGTGATACTACTAAATACAAGGTCATGCTTTCTTGCATCATTTTTATTATTCACAGTTTCTGTTGTGATTTTCCTTTTGATCTGAAGAGAATCTAAGTCTACGAAATCATTGCGGCCAAAGAATGAGAGCTTCTGTCGTTGGCCAAAGCTTTGAGCACCTCATAAGTGACAGTAAGATTTTTCCGAGCTCCAAGCCGATTTTAACGCATAACAACACGAGAGACGTAATCCACCCACTCTTCCTCTACTATCAAGGTTTCGATGAGTCTTTTAATTCGATTGTTTTTTGTGGAGCGCATTCATATCTCAGTGACATTTTACATTTATAAATATATCCATGTCTGAGTTTCGAATTCGGGCGTAATGTATGGCAGCCAGTTCAGCTAATTATATCGAACGAGACAGTTAAGTTCCTGATGTTATTTAAGAGATATCTAGAGTTTACATTTTCCTTAGTGAAAATCAAGGGGCTAGTCTAATGATTTTATCACCAGATCTGGAGAACTGGATTTGCATTCGGCGACAAAAATTCGCCTATTGGTATAAAAAAAAATTTGTTATCGGGAAACATCTGTCAGTTTGAGAGATTTTAATTCGCAAAAAGTGACCATTTCTAAGACTGCTTCAGGTGCTATATTTTTTAAGAAGAAAATCTGACATACTACCTTTTATATTTTCTTACTTTAAATTTGTTGGTAGCATTTGTATGCTAAAAAACTGGAAATTAATTGGTAACACTGGCTAAAATTAACTTTGTTAAAGTATAAGATAATGCCTTGCCACATAAATTTTTGATTGCTGGTTTTCTTTCTATGATTGCTGATTTTCTTTCTATGTTTGCATGTTGCTGTTTTCATTTTGTATATACTGTCTTTCTCATTATCCAACAATTTTATAAAGCTTACTTTATTTAATTTCATGAAATTTAAATATGGGTAAAACGGAATATATCACAAAAATTGAGAAGACAATTAGCTAATTAAGATTCTAAGTTTGTCATGCAGACAGCAACAGATGTTTGTGTAAAATTTTAAAGATTCTTTGGCCCCAAAATGTTCATATTTGGAAGAACAAATGAATGACCCGCATTTTAAAATTCATAAATATTTAACATCCGCACCTAGATACTCTTATGAGTTGCTATTAAATATTTATCCTTTTGAAAAGTAGAAAAACAGTTTTTGAGTACAAAGACTAATTTCAAGTAAATTAATAAAGATTTATCAGTTCCCAACTGATGTACTTATTATGCTATGTAAAAGTCTGACTTTATAGAAATTCTAATAATTCTAGTTGTTCTGATCGATTCCTTGAAAGGAAAGCGGATAAATCTGTTTTGACTCTAGATAGGTTCTGGGACTTTGGCAAAAGGGGGAGGAGAAAAGACAGACAAAGTTTTGGGGCTATGGATCCTTGAAAAACATTTTTTGCTTCCCTCCGTCCTTCCTTCTACTGAAAAGGCCCACCAGCGGCCGAAGCCTTAAAGTCGCTGAACACTGGTAGTTCGGTCCGAGGTTCAGATCTCGCGAACGGTTTGACTGCATGAGCGTTTTAGTGATTTTCCCCATGTATACGTGTATACGAGCCAGTTCCCCTTATGAAGTCCTTCACGAAGGCATCCTTCACCTTAGGCAGATAGTCCTCGATGCTTTGCCGTAATCGCATAAACCAAACCTCCTGAACCGCGGGCATTACTGAAAATAAATTAAGGCCCCTTTGTCTTCAGTCCCGAACTCTCCATTTTCCTCATTGTTTTCCCTTTTTTAATAGCATTTTCACTATTTGTCCTTTTCTTTGACGCAACCATGCACCAGGTCATCTTATATTGTTCGAGGTGCATGTCATACCACTTTCTCGAAGGCTAACTAAAGTCCTGTAGGAGAGTAAAATTATGCGACTACGATTTTCCAATATCAACCAAGAAAGATTTCAACTTTTCTAGTAGTTGTCTTAAAAAAAAAAAAAGAAGCCCGCAAACTGACTTTCCAAGTCCAAGGGAAATTCTAACAATAACAGACAAGCATATAAGGGAAAACTCTTTTTTTCAGCAACAAATATTTTTTCCTATTTTACCCAAATTCCTTAATTTAAGAGCCGCTAGTTATTCAACAGTCATGCACAAACAAGAATTCCCCTCATGCGAATAATGTCCATTCATTTGCCTTCCAGCTTTGAAAAGATTTAACTCATTAGAACTTCAAAAAGTAAACAAATTTCTCCATTACTCTGTGGGGCACAAAAAAGAGAACTGCTTTGCAAGGATCATTTGTCCCGAATCTTTTGTTTATACTTCTACACTCCGGGCCCGCGATCAACTATCACACCAAAACTACCCGTCTTTCCTTTCATGGAATCAAAAATCAGTACAATCAGAATTATTTGACCTTTCCTAAAGTCAGACTGCTAAATAACATTCATAAATATAAATAAATACGTTTTATCTCTCTTACTCCATATTCTACAATGTTTTCTACAGTGGTCCAAAAGTCCTTCTTTTCTTCCTGGTTGAGCCTTCCGTGGTTTCCCCATACCTAGCGTGAATAGAGTCAGTTTTCCTTAGAAAATCCTCCGCAAGAAGTCGAAAGATACTTGTCTTTCCACTTAGCAGGTGGTTCTCGTATTCGGATGGTATAGGACAGGATAGGGATAAGTATACAAGACAATGGGACTTGACCATACGATGAATACAAGTACTACGATAAAATATTACTGATCCAGGGTAACACACTATGGGGTCTTCACGATATCTCCCAAAAAATTTTACGTGTAGTTGTTACATTTTGTAAAGTATGTGCACTAAGTCAAGGCTTATTTTGTGCAGTTACTGCTCACGTATATTATAACCTCGAAAGTATTTGACACTTTTGTAGATCTTACGATGATATTTTTCACCGTTTATCATATACTTTTGGAAATCGAGCCTTCACAATTGGCCTAACACTGTAATGTGTTTGTGGACACTAGAAAAGTTTGTGCAATAATGGGCCCGTTTTCGCTGCAGATATAGGTGTCTAATTGCCTCATCACATCAAGCGATGATCAGCTTTTCTGAGAAATGCGGTTCTTCCAGCACCAGTAGAAGAGAAGTTTTACAGCTGCAACAGTTGTGTTCAGAGATCAGTGTCGCGTATATATCAGCAAGATTTTACGACGCTAGGGAAAAAATAGCTCCCGCATCTGTATTTTGTGTAGGAAAGGAATCAATCACAAGAAGATTCTGCTTTTGTATTGCGGCCGATCATGCAAAGATAAGAAATTTTTATGTGCGAGAACTCACATGTCGCAGTCTTCGAGCTATTACGAGGTGTAAGACGACAGGCTGCAGCACTTCAGAAGCAATAACTCGTCCAGTAGCACCTCCAAGTGACATTAAAAGAGCCATAATTTCATATCCAGAGTCAAGAGTTTTTAGTAATCTGCATTGTGCCTGCTGGGAATCGAACCACGGACCTCTCGGTTACGCGCCCAGCGTGCTGACCACTACACCACGAAGGCATGCGAAGAAGGCGGGAGAAATACCTTATATACTCCCCCTTTTAAATGCGACTGAGGATTAGGGACCCCAATCGCCAAATCGTGGTGGTGGAGAATCATCATCCACCACCTTTTTAGTTCGGGCGCCATTTGTAAAGTCATTAGGTTATTTCAAAGCAGGTAACATGAAAAATGAGCAATGCCTTCATGGGAATCGAACCATGGACCTCTTGGTTACGCGTCGAGCGTGCTGACCGCTACAGCACGAAGGCATGCGAAGAAGGCGGGAGAAATACCTTATATAGTTTCAACCATAATACATCAGTGAACGTAAAATACAACCGGGAAATTAAAAAGGTGTGGCTAATTTCTCTGCAAACTGTTTTAAACAGAGCAAAATCACAGAACGCACTAAGACTAACAACTAGGAACACATACTACTAGCAAGATCCTCGCATAACGAGGACAATAACTTTACTTACAAATAATTTATTCCTATGCATTCAATATAAATTGGCAATTTTCGTTGTTGTATTGTTAATAGAGCTTATCGCAGGTTCATTCATTTATTTGTTTATCACCACCGGGCAGGCTTCTAACCTAAGATACATACCAAGCAGAATAGTGCCTGCCCAGCTGATAGATCTACAATCCAGCAGCCGCCACCATCAGAGAAAAGTTGACAGATTAGACGGCATTTATTTACAAAATCAGAAGATATATAGAGTAGTAGTGTTACATAAACAACGACATCCTTGCATTCATATGCTACGTATAATTCAGAGCTGTAAGTAGGTGCTTAATATAATAAACAAGCAATTGTTGATTAAATTTGATAAGCAAGTGCTTAACATAATAAATAATAATAATATAAAAAATAAAATAAACATAAAGAAAGAATATAAGTTAATAAATAAGTGAAATAAATTAAGAAATAAAATGCTTTTTGCAACGTTTCTTGCTTAGCTATTTGATGGGTATGAATATCATTCATTACAGAGTTGCAGTATTTTAATCAGTTTAGTAAGAGCTGCTTTGGTTTAAATTAGATGCTCCATTTTTCCCAGTACTGATCAGATGGCTTGGGGAAATGAAAAGGTTTCGTGATAACATGAAAAGCATGATGGTCGGAGTTCCTAGACATTTACAAGTGTCCAGTTCTGTAATACTGAATCGGTGAAGCTATGTTAGGAAATGTCTATGGCCTGATAGAAAGGTAGTCAGTGTAGATGAAAATGTAAGCATCTTAGGAGAGACATAGGGACAAAAATGAGAGTTCGTCTTTCCATTTTTGCTAGCATTTTATTAAGTGCTCGTAGGTAATCCTTTTAAGAAAGGAATTTGGCATGGGCAAGGGATGTTCCAGTAAGTTCGTGCCAGCTGCTGCTTGCTTAGCAAGTTCGTCTGCAAGCTCATTGCCAACTATGCCCGTGAGTGCTAGAACGCAGCATAACCGTTTACAAAATTCTGACGTTACGTTGCGGAGTAATTTTTGCATTTCTATGACTAGCGGAGTTCTGGAATGAATGCCACCAATTGTCTCCAAACTAGATAGACAGTATAATAAAAGACTAGATAGAGAGTATAGGAGAGTTGAATAGCTTCCTTTATTGCTGTCAATTCAGCTTGAAATATTGAGTTATGATTGCTTAATCTTCTTTTCCAAGTGTGTTTCGGGACATCATTTCTGTGCCTGCCTTAGTAGACGAACCATCTATGTAAATGGCGATCCCTCGAATTGGTAACTGGATCAGTCTAGAACAAATGTACGAATGGAGATCACTGTAGGAAAGGTGGCAAAGATAATCTGAATTTTTTGCCGAAGGTGAAAAGTGAACGTTCCATAGAGTGATTTGTTGGTTCAGTCATAAAATACGGGAATATACTTTTTCTTGTAGTGTAGGTTGGGTTTATGATGCTTTATTATTTTTGCTAGTTCGGATTTATTTTGAGGAGTTTCAGTAGACTGCCTATGTGAATCATAATTATTAAATTTAACTCTCAGTTTTGATTACTGTGTTGTGTCATCAACTGGTGGATCGCTCTTAAAAAGAGAAAAAAGAACGAATTTTATTGTATCCGTTGGTGACTCAGCCGTTGGGAGTATTTGTGCTGGAAGAACTGCGAGCCTGAAGATCTTATCTGTGGCGATTTTGAAAACTCTATCATGGGTATCAACTGTTTTGTGGAGAACTAGTACCAGAAATCTTGCTTGGCATTTGCTACTTTTCCTTTAAAAGCGGCTTGTGGTTTTCTTTAAAGAGGACCTACCTGTCGGTAGCAGAGTCAGTTGTTGCTTGTGCTTGTCTTCTGAGCTTTCGTAAATTTCTGCGATCCGTAGATAAGGTGTTAGACCACCAAGTAGCAATAGTACATGTGTGAGTCTTTTTTGTTCCAAATGCTTTTCGACATGGTTATTATGGTTATCAACATTATCAGTTGGTTGTAGACGTTATCTAAATCCATTGCTGTATTTCATTCTTCGAGATTTTTGGTGAGTGTGTCTATGAAAGTGAAAAAGTGTCTCTTTAGTTTTGTAGTTCCACCATAGGAAGTTTTGAAGCTTGTTCTGAAAAATAAAGTGAGGGTGGTAAGAAAACTTAAAGTGTAATAGCTTTATAATCGCTTAAAGTGATGAAGTTCTGGATTGTCCAGTCTTGTATTAGCGGTGCTAAGTTAATAGTTGAAAGTGAGGGGAAAATCAGAAGTAATTAGAATCACCAAGAGATAAGATTCAACGAAATCCATTAGTGCGACCGATATTGGGTTTTCAGAGGTTGCACCCCACAGTGAGCTTGAAGCGTTGAAATCCCTTCCGAAGATTTAAGTTTTGAATGAGCTTCATTTATGGTAATCTAGTTCAGCCGATATTTTAGGTGGAAAATAAATAGAAACTAGCAGAAAGCAACCTTCTACTGTATTCAAGGCTGTGGAGATAGTATGTTCAGTTGTCTGCCATATCATGAGAGACAAGGGGCCATTGCTGACTCTTGCAAACAATTTATTGAGAGACAGAACGATGCTATTACGAGAAGTAGGAACAATTATAGTGTTATCTTGAGTAGTATATGGCTCTTCGAATGGGTCTATGTTCATACCCAATTCAACTGTTTATGAATCATATGATTTGTTGCAACTATGGATCTTCGTGGGTTAAACTGTAGAAATTTTTGACTTTTTAAACTATGCCAAGAAGTGGAACTTATAAGGTATTTCTCCCGCCTTCTTCGCATGTCTTCATGGTGTAGTGGTCTGCATGCTCGACGCGTAACCGAGAGGTCCGTGGTTCGATTCCCGGCGAAGGCGTTGCTCATTTTTCATGTCTGATGCTTCGAAATAACCTAATGTCTCTACAAACTTAATTCTGGTTGGGGTTCCTTGATAGTTGCTGCAGTTCCCTTTGTAAATCGGGCATAACTTGGAATTAACCGAGTGATTGCAATCAAAATGGGTACCTTTGTTTAACGCGTAGATTTATAATAAATGTATTTTTAGTTCTATATGCAGTAAGTTATAGGCAACCAAGGCGCAAATCAGTCGGCTACCAGTCATTACATGGAGTCGCTCCATCAGCGCACCAGATCATCCCAGTATATTATAATTCTGGAAGAAACATGTTTCTCGGAAAAGTTTTATTGAATCTCATGTCAAAATATAGGATAAGGGATTACGGAAGAGCTATTTCTCTCATACTAATAGATGGGAAAGGGGGTCATTTTGAGGTTTTTCTCGCATGTAACGCGAATACAAACCAATTTATAGCAGAAGGCCTTGTGTGAAGACATCCCTGTTACGGCAGATAACTTTTGAACATAACCTAACCACATAAAAAGATTTTTTAATGTAACACAGAAAGTCGGATTCCCCGAATTGATTAATCATTATATCAGCAGTAAGTATAAACTTTAAATAATTAAAAAGAATATGAGCGTATGTTACAGGAAGTGACTAGCATGTTCTGGAAAGCTTTTTTGAGATGTCCAACTTTGATACCTGATCTCAAGGGTTCTCAAAACCCTTCTAGGAAATGACTTCAGACACGCTCTTGCGTTTGTTTCGTCTCTTTAAAGCAAACAGTTGGAGAACTGAAACGCATCGCTTTACACGTACTGTTTGACCTTAAATAGTATGTTTCTGCTTTTTATTCAACATTTCTATATATGTATGATCAGCCAGTGGCGGTTGAGAGAGGATGAAATTATTAAAATTTAGTGCCGCGGAGATTCTGATTCGAGTTTCTGGTAACTATTATGTTTCATTTATGACAGGGTATCAATAATTATTTCATTCCTGAAATCTGGAATTAAAAAAATAAATGTTGTTATAATTCTTTTCACCAAAAGTACTGCAAGCTACATATTGAGAATAACATTATTAAAAACGAAATATTCGATTTCTAGAATCCCGCGGATGTTAAAAAAGATTCGACATTCGAATCTTCTTATTTTTTTAGACATTCCAATCTTTCGAATCCTACGCTAAACAACATTTGAGTGTTTTAACTGGAAATTTTTTTTGACGTCCGGTAGAAGCGTTTGTTGAAACAATTGCTATATTTCCTGGTACCTGGATCACTACTATCACTTCATAACCACCATGAATGCCACACTATTTCAGCATGCCATCTAGAGTAATCTGCCTTCCTGTGACCGATTGGATGAAACCACCAAATGCAGGTAGTTCTACTTGGGCTCGAATCATGGCGAACAGGCTTGTTGCATGGATTTTTCCTGGTTTTCTTTAAGTGTAACATAAATACGACTCAGTTTTCCTTTGAAAATCCTCCAGAAAAGCATCCCCCCTTTAGGCAGATAACCCTTACTGCCATATCCAGAAGAAATCAAATCATATCTCCAGGAAGATTCCATTCTAGGCACTAAATTAAAAATCAGCTTATATAGAAGAGTCCTGTTATGTAATTCATGCTGATGTTGCCTTAGGTCATTTTATTTTATCTATAAGTGAACGAAAGATAAAACCTTTATCTACTGCGAAATAGTGCCCGAAAAGGCGTTTTCACATTTGTTTTTGGCATGTGTCTAAAATTAATGAAAATGCAGCAATTTATTTCTAGCGATTTCTTGGAAACTGTCACTTCGTAGTTCTGCGTATAGACAACTTATTACTAATAAGTCTAGGATGTTTCTAGTAGCTCTTGCCGTGGTATGTAAATGTTATGCTACTGATAATGAGTCCAGTTATCTAACAGTTGTCCAGTTATGTACTACTGAACCACGACTATTGGACTTTACATTATTAATTGAAATCAAATGCGTTTTACATAATTCTGTTCAGAAAACGTGCCACAAAGTTGTGTACTTCAGTTAATTAATTAAATTGGATTATGTATTTAATTCCTAAATTTCATTTATTTCAGCTTCTTAATACTTGTAGGTGTATTTTTAAAATTTGCATTCTTTAATTTGTTATATATAAGACGGATTTGAGATTTTGCTTCAGTTAAAAACTTTTAATGCTATAGATTTTTTTTTCTTTTCTTTCTCTATATTTATCTTATTTGAAGGCGTCGAGAAATTCGAATAGCTTTTGGATTCGGATTTAAGAAAATTTAAGATCCGTCTTACTTCTAAATCGGGAATCTTCTGAGGAACCAAATTAAAAATAAAATTAAAGTATTCAGTTAATAGAAATTTAATAATTACATACTATAAAATATGTACGAGAAACTATAGAATCGTTCTTCCGTATGATAGCAAAATTGATTCATTTGCCTTTATAATCTAATTAATAGTCGCCGATAATTAGTATTAAAACATTAGTCACTCTGGTAAATTTTTTAACATGTCTTATGAAGAATTATTTTCGGTATTTCATGAAATTAGAGTAAAACCGTTAATAAACATTTTGGTGACTATACAAAGTTTTTGTTCTTTTAAATATTATAAATCATTGTTTCAACAGATGCAAAATCAACGCGAACATACAGGTACACTGCGCCAAAAAAAGGAGGGAGACGGTTCTATATCTTTCGTTGTACTGGGCCGATTGACGAAATTCAACTTGCGTTTTTCATGGATCGAAAGCGCGACTTAGGATATGTATTAGATTTATATATAGCATTGGCCTAATATAGGTATTTTGACACAAAATTGAACTTTTTCTGAAATGACATGCCAATTTTTTCCATATTTCAATTCTACGACTCAAGTTATGCCAAATTGCGAAGTTTTTGTAAAAATCGCACGAGTGGTTTTTAAAAAATTAGCTTTGAAAATTTTAGCTCCTCACTGTTAATTGAATTTGATATATATTTATTAATATCTTTTTTTCTATTAAATTTATCTCGTTCTTCCTTTCACATTTCGAAATTTAGGTTCATTCCAAATAAAATTCGCCCATTTTTTATGATTTATTTTTTAAATTTGTATTTTTAAATAATTTTTCGAAAAACGTTTTGAATTATAACCTATATGGGTTTTACCATCATCTTAGTAGATGCATTTCTAAGTAGTTTCTAAGTAGATGCATTTCTAAGCATACCTGCAAAAAATTAGAGTTTTCTATTCAAAATTTTCTAAGATATACTTGAATTTACATATTGGCGCGTTTTGAAATTTGGCATATTCGTTACAAGCGATAGCAACGCCATATGTGGTTTACGTACTGTGTTAAAATTATTTGAAAGTATGAACGATGGCGTTTATTCCGCTGTTGTACAATGAAAAAAAAAAAAGGAAAGGAAAATATGTTGCTATAAATTAAGAAGTTCGCTAAGTAAATTTTTCTTGTCACAAACTGAAAAAAATGCGCGAAGATAAATTTTTGAATTTCTCTGTAAATTTCGCACCAAATTTTACAAAATTTAGTATTTAGGCATAATATGAGTCGTAGAATTGAAATATGGAAAAAAAAATTGACATGCCATTTCAGAAAAAGAATATTTTTGCAGGTTACGTTTCATAGCTACATTTTTAATTCCGTAACAACTCACTTTCTCTTAATGAAACCGTGAATCTAGAAAATACTAAACTCTAAATCTTGAAATCTAGAATCTCTAACTCTAAATACTAACTAATACTAAACTCTAAATCTAGAAAATACTAAACTTTAAGTCGAGAATCTAGAAAATACTAAAATAGAGATTTAAACTCTCGATTATTCTTGCTTAATGAAAGGATAGCCAGGTAATAGGGATAATCTAACATTGATCATACAACATGACCTAGTGTATACTGTAAAAAATGAACCTGTGGTGATGGCTAAACGGCTCACATGGCTTATTAGGAAATCAGTTTTATGTTGTTGGGAATAAGTTCAATTAATCGAACATTTCGAGTTAACATATTCAGCTTATGAAGAAAAGTTAACATTAATTTTTTCCCATTTTGTGTAAAAATACCTGTATTAGAACAATGCCTCATATAAATCTAATATCTATCCTATGTCGCGCCTTCGAGACATAAAAAACGCAATTTGAATTTCGTCAATCGGCCCAGTAGAATGGGAGATGTAGAATTGCCTATTTTTTTATGCGCAGTGTTACCCGAATAATAGATGGTTCTGTTTGCGGTAACAAATTCCTGGATAAAAATTATGGTAAGAGATAGGAGTGAAAATTGCAGTAAAACAGCTCCCAATTGCTATGCTTAAGATTTAATACGACTGGAATAAGAATTAGCGATTTCGTATGTATTTTATTTAGTTTTTGTAAAGGTAGAGTAGCAGCTGCGCTGAGTTTTTTTTTTTTTTTTTGTTACAGCCAATATGATGTGTCGTGCTTTCCGCACTTTTTCTCTTGTGCAGTGTGAAGCACTAACCGAACTCCCTAAGAAATCCTCGGCGGTTCGCTGAAGGCAGATAACCTTCGAATGTTTTCCTGCAATAAATAACCAGTTAAATGGGGGGAGGGATGGCTATTTTGCGTCGTTTTCGGCATGAAATATAATTCGAGCCTAAATACGAGCCGTTTTCCCTTTCTTCTACGTCTTAGAAAACTCAGAAATTTCCTCGGAGAAATATGAACATAAAAACTTTAAATATCTTTTTGTACTACATTATTATTTTTTTATTATTATGTATTCTGACTCAAAAAAAGTTTTTACAACAAACTCTGTAAAACAGTCTTTGCCTGTGAGAATTTCAGTTTCTTAATTTCTCCTCCTTCGTATTGTGTATTTCCTGTATTAAAGAATGCGAGAATGCTTTTATACATTACTGAAAGCTAACTGCAGAGCAAAGTGGAAATTAGCACCTGATTAACTGAGGGTGTATTAATCGAGTTGCGGATTAAGCGGATCCTGTCCAAAAAACAGTTAGGCTAATTTATTGCTGAATGACGCAAAAATTACCATCACGAAACATCTGCGTAAAAAATCTATCTATAGAAAATGCGAAAAGAAAAACGCGTGGGATAACAGCGGTGTTAGAAAATAACATCACCATATCTGGGAGCTGTTTTTAACCAAAAATGTACATAATTCAACTGTACATGATCCAGAACATTAAACATAATTCATTCCTCTGTTAAACGAAATGCAAGACTAATGGAAACAAAAGCAGGGACATTGTGAATTTACGAAGAATGAATATGTATGAGTTATTAGAATATGGTAAAGCACACTAGAGAGCTATCTACCTAAAGGGAGGGAACCATTCATGGAGGATTTTCTAACGGGAACTGGCACATGGTGAAAATACACATAGGAAGAATATTCCCGCTACTCGAGATCAGTAAGGTATGGAGAGTACTGATTTACTAATTTACGTAATCAAATAAAATTATTCTCCAGATTAAATTGTGTGAAAGCATAAGTAAATTGTTAGCAATATTTTTTCTATTTATATGAGTTATTCCTTTTTCCTTCCTATATTCTTCTTCTTTCCTTTCTATTATTATTTTTATTAACTAGTCTCGGATTAATCGTGACATTTAGTTACCCGTGCATGTGTCCCTCCGACAAATCAGGAGTCGATCATATAATATAAGAATTAAGAATCTCGTTTTCGCGATCTGTAAAGAATCTGCGGATATTTTTTAACACCCCGGGGGAAACAACTGAATTAGTGATTTATTACTGATGAACGGAATCTTTGCCTTAGTTGGTGAATGTACATTTCTTATCTTAGATTCAATATTCTTACAATAAAGTTGTGGGGTTTTACTTATTTAATTCAGTATTCAATCCTTGAACCCCACAAACACTAACCAGCGAATAATCGCTTAAGTGTGTTAACAAAGACGTAAAACTTAAGAAGGGTTAACTACCCTTTATTTCTCAGAATAAATACAATCAGTTTCTAACTCGGAACGTACAGCAAAGCCTCCACTTGGGCTTGAACTTAAATTATTATAAAATTAAACTTAACTAAGCTTAACTAAAGCTAACTGAAGATATAGCCGAAGCTATCAAGATTCTAAGTAATTGGCCCCTAAATCTAAATTAAGTCGACGAAGCCAAACAAGGGCCTAAAGTATGGCCGAGCGTAGCAATAGCTAAGAGAAACGTAACCAAAAGGCAAACGCGCGCTAGTCAGGAACTCAGGCTGTCTCTCTAGAAGTCAGTGAAACATCGACTTAAATACTACTCTTTACTCATTTGCATTAACTGCGTTTCTGAAATTACATGCTGGTAGGAAATTGTAAGGTGAAACTAGAAAAATAGGAAAGATGCATAAAATAGCTGTTAATAAAATTAGGGTAAACCTTACAAAGTAAAGAAGAAAAAAGTAAATGCTTCTAAAACTACCGGACGTCCCACGTAAAACCGGTCGGACTGCGTGGAAACGAGCTGTTTAATCGCACAATTCTGCACATAGCCCATACAAAATGGGACAGTTTTATAGCTCCCGTTCTACTTGGCCGATTGACGAAATTTAACTTGTGTTATTCATGTCCGAAAAGTGCGACTTAGGATTTGTATATAGCCTAGATTCTACCTTAGGTTCAACCTACCTTAGCTTGTTATAACCTAGGTATTTTGTCATGAAATCGGACCTTTCTTAAATGATATACTGATTTTTTTTCTATATTTTGATTTTGCTAAACTCAAATTATTGCTAAATTTTGTTGAACCTAAACTTTGGGAAGAAACTTACCGAGAAATTCAAAAATTTATTTTGGCACATTTTTCTCAATTTTGCGCCGAGAATTCCTTGGCGAAATTCTTAATTTTTGGTAACCGATTTTCCTTTCCGTTGCATTGTACAGGGAAGGAAAAAAGATGCGTTGTTCGTTCTTTCAAATAACTTTCTTTATATTATATATTTTAATCTTACTTGTTTAGATAATTGTTTCCTTTTTAGAATTTCATTTTAATTGTTTGAGTTGCATGGTTCTTTAAACAATTGTTTTAAAATTTTCTCTATTTATTCATTCGGACTGCGTATTTTAAATGTATTTATTAATATCAATTTTGTAAAATTTGATTTTATTTATTTGAACTGTATTTCTGTCGAAAGAATACTTTGTGAGCCAGACTACGATGCATTTGAAAACTGCATCAAGGTTCGTATGGTCTTTAAGAGACCTTAAAAGTCCTTAGGTTTTTGGAAACGATTTTTGGCCCTTAAAAGTCCTTAATTTCAACCGGAATCGACAGAAGATCCTTAATTTTACGCATCTGAAATTTCAGTCTGTTTTTTATGACTGCCATCTTGAGTGTGAATTAACATTTTGGACAAATATTTTTTGGCGATTCATTGACAAAATGTATGTGATGGGTTATCGATTGAAACTTCCTATTTCTAATATAAACGGTGCGATACTCTAGTTTATGGGCAAGAAGTGAAATATAAGCATTTCGAAATTATTCATTTATTTTGCAAATGAAAAGATCATAAACAACTTTTCCATTTCAGGAACATAATTCTTTTATTACACGGCTCTAAATTTGCTGACTTATCAACATATTGGCGATTTTCAGATTAATTTCTATACAAAAATTTTTAATTCGGAAATCTGTGAATTTTTCAACGATTTTTTTTATTATAACATTGATAAATTTCATTAAAATAATTATAATATATTAAAATTGTATTTAAGGAATAACATTAAAATAAGACATTTTTATTTTTCTCTGTCATATTGCAAAGTGATACCCCTTTCTATTTTGGCTACTTATTATTAGAATATTTTGAATCTGAAAAATAAACAAGATATTAAATGTTACCGTAATTTAATTAAAATATTTTAGCAAAAGCAAAATAACTATTATAATTATTTAAAAATGTCTTCTTTTATATTTTTTCATGGTAAGAGTTTTGCCCCGTGTAATTGTCTCAGAATATTCAGAATTCTCATTATCAGTTTTTTCGATAAAATTAATTTTACTTTCCTTTTCACTTTTTTTTTTTTTTTCCTAAAAAGTCTGGCTTTTTGCTGTTAAGGAACTGGTGGGGATAATTTTTCTTTCGGAGTTTAGACATTGCACCTTGGAAGTTGGTTTGTGATGAAGTTCTTTACTTTGGAGAATTTTTAGAACAATGAAAGTATAATTATCTGAATTTTCTGTTTCCGATCCCAGAAGTCTATCTGTTAACATGTTTTCCTTCTCTTTATTTTCTCTTTTTTTCGCTAGACCCAAGCATGAAAAATGCTGCTAATCTTGTCACAAGGACAGGCATCTACAGAAAGGAATTTTTTTCTCTTAGTAAAGAAATAGAAAACCTATAATTTAAAAACGTTATCTTATATGTTTCAATACATCATATGCAGGGCTGGTGATAGACCATTTTCCCATTTAACGCAATCTCTGTGGATCCTAAATTTCTAAAGTGCCTCCCTAAATTCTAAATTCTGCTGCCCAGTGCCTGTCCTAAATTCTAAAAGTTTTGCCATCTCTGATTTTGTTGTTCAGTGTTTCACTTAATTCTAAAAATTCTGCCACACCAACAACAGATATCTTTCATAAAATTCAAAAATTTTAAAATGAAGAGGAAACTTGTTGAAGAAGAAACTAAATACGTAAAGGGAAAGAAAATTATTTTTCAAAGGTATATATATATATATATTGCTGAAACATTGAGAATTTAGGAAATGAAGCAGAAACCAGTAGGAATATCTAAGAATTTCTTATCGTTAAAAAAAAAAATATGAAATTTCAACAATTTTAAACAAAATTCTTATCGTTAAAAAATGCTTTAAGTGAAGAAAATTGATATTAATTAACCCAAATTTCTGGGAAGTTTTCAAATTAAAAAGACGCGAATATTTTGTTGTATTCTGTTGCAGCAAAACAAATATTTTATAGCTTTTAATGTATAATTATCCTAATATCGTTTAAGAATCAATGTCACATGGGTTTTAAACTGTGAAATATTTTTAGATTGCGATTTTCATAGTACTGTTTTAATATTTTTTTTAAATAAAATTTAATAGTGTCCATGTAAATCGATAATGATTAAGGTTATCTAACTACCTAATTTGATTACTTGTAACCAACTGCTTCACTTTCAAAAATTATCTCTGTATGTTTAAGAGATGATTGCCTTTCATTAATCTCTACTGTGGTCACAAGATACAACACAGAAATGTAAAAAAAAAAAAAATGCAAAATTCAAATTCTTTATTGTAAGCAATTTCCTTACAGCTCGCGAGACTTAAAATATTACAAAACAATTTATCACCTCTGGTGCTTTAGTTGCTTATTATAGCTTTTAACTTTGTAAGTTATAATAAGCAACTAAAACCTCCTTTCTGCATGCCTTCGTGGTGTAACGGTAGCATACTCGGCGCGTATTTTGAGAGCTCCAGGTTCGAGTCCTGGGGAGGGCTTTTCACGTTTTTCTCGTCTCTTGCTTCGTAATAACCTAATAGATTCTACATAGGCGACAGAACTAAAACGTGATGGATAGTGATTCTTCACCACCGCAATTTGACGATTGGGTCCCCTAATCCCCAGTCGCCTTTTAAAAGGGGATTATATAAGGTATTTTCTCCCTCCTTTCTGCATGCCTTCGTAGTGGAACGGTAGCACACTCGGCGGATATTTCGAGAGGTCCAGGTTCGTCTCCCGGCGAGAGCATTGCATTTTCTCGTCTCGTGCATCGAAAAAAGCATAATGACTCTACAACCTTAAAGCATGTTAACTTGTTAACTCCAACACTAACTGCGACAGACAGATAAAGCATAACTAATTTTTAGTACTTACCAGCCGTGCCGACATCAGGTATGTTCTAAACAGTAGGTCTTTCTCTAGGCAAGCCGCAGCGGTGACAACAGCCAAGCTTTTGTTACGAATCATGCTGACTATGATTTTACTTCTCATAAGTCCAACTGTTATAATATTTAATGCTCCTTGAAAAATTTTGCAATGTCTATTTTATTCTCAAATTTAGTTTGGTTTATTTAATTATGGCACAACACTCGAGGGCTACCTGCCTAAGCGAAGGGATGTCTTCGTGGAGAACTTTCTAAGGGAAGCTGGCTCGTATACACATTCTCAGATTTGTTTAATAATTATGTTTAATGGTAAAACAAGTATTACAAAAGTGAAGTTCAGCGTGGATACTTTATTTAATTGAATTTATTCAATTTTCATTTGCTGATAGGTCTTTAATTTTTTTTACATTAATAATTCTTCAAAGTACTTAACTTCCATGTGCAGAAATGTGTACGAAACTTGTGCATACATTGAAAGAGAAAATATAGGAAAACATGGTTAATACGCCTATCAGTGGGCCATTCAGAAAAATATGTTGTTACGAATTTTATATAATGTAACATGAAAATTCAAAAACAAGCAAAATTTTGCCGGAAAAAATAGGATTACAGGAGCAAGTCTATTTAACATTGGGTAAATGGCTATCTCGGTGCATTGGCGAGATATCGCCAATATAGAAATGGTTTGGACGACTAATTTTAATGCCATATTTGGCGAAAGATCTACCAAAATCGCCAAACTTGGCGACTATTTGGCGCCATTTTGATCCTGTTCCTGTGTAACTGCGATTGATCCCTATATGTGACTGTGACCGTATCCGGCCCTCATAGGGTGCGAAATTTCGCAAATTAGCTATTTTTGACAAACCTCTGAGACTGAAATTTAATTGTATGCGATTTTGCGAACGTTTTGGTACTCTGTCACTTACTTGCGCTACTTTTTGCGATTTTTAATAGATTATAAAACGTTTATATGTAAAATAATATGCCTACTAAACTAAGTTTATAATAAATAAATTAAAAAAAAATATTTAGGGTTAAATAGAATTTGGCATCTGGCAATCCTGAACCATACAGCAGGTGCAAACAGTTTTCAGCGCTATAGTGGCTGCTGTTTTCACGTACTTAATTGATTAATTTGTTTGATCTTTAAAATTTGCCAATAAGCTATGCAGCTACGGAATATTTTCAAGATAGACATTTTTAAGATAGGGAGATATTTTTCAAGAGTCACATCGACCAAAACCAAACATCGAGACAGAATGTTAGATTCCGTACTTCGAATGAAGATTTCACTGGAACACTAGATTTTTTCTTATTAAAATTCTGAAAAAAAGACGTCAATATGAAATACAAAAGACAACTTTTATATATTTATTTAGGATATACGTCAGCAGTTTTTCTCTTTTCCATGCTTTTTTCTGCTTACGAAAGGAAAATTATATACTGTATTGTGTA
>KK116113.1:53734-118658 GCA_000611955.2 Stegodyphus mimosarum
AAATAACTGATAAGCAGCTGACATCATTTGACTTGAGAACAAGAACATTTCAGTTCCAAAAGATGAAACAAAAATGTGTGTGGTTAATTCGGATCATGATATTGTTAGAAACGATTCTGACATTAAAAAAATCTTCTGGTGAATCAGATAAATGTACTTCAACAAAATCTCAAGAAAATGCTGATTCATCTGTATCATTTTCTAGTGCTGTGTCTGTTGAAACTGGGATTAATAAGTGTTCTGAAATGCATTTGCATTGTCCAGAAAGTGAGGTTTTTAACTCTAATCTTATTTGCCTTCTCTTAATATTAATGAGAAAGTCGCGTTCAAGAACTTTTCTCTTCGGAAAAGTTTCTCCGTTGGGGGAGAGATTGTAACAGCTTTAGATATTGTTGCAATAATAATCTTAAACTTTTAAAATAGTTGAATTTGAAATATATCTGTTAATAAATGGCAATGTTTGAAACGCCAACACGAGAGCTGCGTGCGGTTCTCGCACGAAGTAAGATAATGATTTTTAATTTAAAAAGAGATAGAATACGTTTTGGCTGTTAATTTTTGATGTTACCTTTTCTTCGACTTATATGTTGCAGTTATGAAATTGATCTATTAAATAAAGTTTGCTGTGTTCCAATGGAGTTTGCTTTAATTACGAAACAAGCATTACAATCGCCATGTCTTTCTATGTGGAACCATGAATGCTGAGGCCCATAAAGCTCACATTCTTGATCCTTATATGTGTCCTTATGCCGGGCAGAACCGTGCAGCAGCCTGCTATAGAACGACAGCGCTAGACCGCACAAGGCTCGCATCGTGGACGATAATCTTCAGCAAAAAACAATTCAGTGCATGGAGTGGCCAGTTCGATCACCGGATCTGAATCCTATCGAGCATGTTTGGGAACCTTTAGGAAGAAGTATAGCTGCTCTCAATCCTCCTCTTCAGACCTTTGCCACGCTTGCAACTGCTTTGCAAGACCAATGGCTCTCACTTTCTACAAAACTGATAGACAGCGTAACTGACAGCATTGCACTTCGCGGTATGTGTTGCATTGCTTCTAGGGAAGATAATACTCCATGTAGAAAACAATTTACCTATGCTAAACTGACACATCCGATTTGTCCATTTTATACATGTGCTAATTTCTGTAACACCATAATTGTCTGGTAATTTCTTTTCACGTTATTTTATAACTTACTATGTGTTGCATAATGCGGGTCGATTTCATTAAATTCTACATGTGATTTTTTGAGTAATCGTCATTTTTGTGATTTTTCTTTATTTAATGATAACCAGTGTACATATAATGATAATATATATGATTTTCTAGAATCAATGCCAAAAATGTAAAAACCAGCGTGTACTTGAGTTGTTTGTCTTTGTGTAAAGGGCAATTAAAAGATTTTTCTTTGAACTTAATAAGGTTTTGCTCCCGCCTTCTTCGCATGCCTTCGTGGTGTAGTGGTCAGCTCTCTCGACGCGTAACCGAGAGTCCGTGGTTCGAATCCCGGCGAAGGCGTTGCTCATTTTAAATCTTCCCTGCTTCTAAATACCTAATGTCTCTACAAACTTATGGATTAAATAGTGTATTGTATTGATAAACGACGTTATGCCCCTTAATACCTTAAATGATTTTATTACTTTACAAATGTTGTTAATCTAGTTCCCTCCCCCTTCCCTTTCCCAGTTCTATAGTGATAACGAAGCGATTTGTAGCTTGAGCGCCATATATTGGATACTCAAAGACAGAAAGAAATTAAATGCATTCTCCCCGTCTTGAATAGCGCTTCTTTTTTTTTCGGGACCTGGGCATGGTTGTATCCCCAAAACATTTTCCAATCATTATGATAGCATTTCGATGAGATAAGCAATAATATATAAAGTAATAATAGATGAATGATAAGCGGATGAATGATAGCAATGAGAAGTCAGCTATGTCTGTATTAGCATTACAGAGCAGGAAATTGAGTGGCGCTTGATATTAACTAGTGTTGGAAGACTTGGAAAAGTAAAGTCCAGTCAATAGTGCTGAGCAGGCGTCATCTGTGGAGCTCGTGGTTGAATTGTGGTGAACAACTTGTAAGGCGCTGGATAGCAGGAGTTGGAAGAAATCATACTGACAGAGAGACAGTAGCTGGAAGAAAGGTCATTGGTTAACAGAACAGAAGCAGGCTGGGTTACTACTGTCGAAATGCCATTCATTTCGACGGTGGTGGGTGGGTATAGTCAATAAATCCTAACAGAAGAGGAGGTAGGAGGTGTTGGTATAGTGCGAACTTAGCGTGCTAGAAAGGTGGGAAGAAAGGCTGTTTTCAGTCCATACTAATTTTGAAGGAATACAAAATGCATTGGAGTCGGCGAGAAGGGGGAACTAAAATCACAAAAAAAAATCACAAAAGTCAGTTTTCTAAATAACAATGTAAAGAAATTTAACAGTGAAAGAACGTGGATTTTATTAGTAATCATAATCTGATAAGGCAGGGATAAATAGAAATCTATTCTAAGTCCTGCTGATAAGGTCAACCCAGCAGAAAAGAAAATTCACTGAAAAGCATTAATAATTAAAATAAGGCAAAGAATAATGAATTAGGAAAGTGAACAGCTAACTCAAATAAATTAAGGAAAGTGCTAACAGTCCAAACGTAAGGATGCGCTTAATATGAACGATTAATTTTAAAAATAAAAACCTGAATTAACTGATAATTAATAAAAAGAAAAAAATAGACGTTTGAACAACGGATAATTAGCAATATGATTTCAACATTTTTGTCAAAACTAAGATACGTAATTAAAATGACTAGAAAATGAATTACAATTCGTAACTTACAGAACCAATGGAGACTGAATTTGTGATGACGTCAGAGGTCATGTGACATGGACCTTATAAGAGATAGACTAACACAGTGGGCGGAGCACGCGTCTCCCACATGTCCGCAAGAAGGAGTAGGGAAGATCTGGTTTACTTTAACACTGAAACCTATGTCGTTTGTATCACATAACAGTTTTTAATTATTAAATGTGATGCGTTGTATAGTGATGAGATTATGAAAGTCACAGTTTTTTCAATAAGAGTTAATATGCCTCATTAAAGCACTTTTTACTGCATTTTGCGCATTATTCTTATGTAAACATCTTTACTTTGGTAAAACGATAAAAACTCTAAGCACAAAATTTATTAACTTACTTTTGGGTGCAAGTAAAGTAAAATTAAACATGACTGATAGTAGTACATTAAAACTTTGCTTTGAAACAAATAAGGTAAAATATCTGATAATTCTTTTTTGTTAATTTTAATGAGTATTTTCAGGAAGTGGTTTCTGAAATTATTATAACATTACAAGATGATCATTTATTTGATTATATGATCATTAATTATTAACATTACAAGATTATCACAAGATAATTATTTATTTTAATAAGTCATAAAATTCTGAGCGTAAACTTTTCTGAGTGCAATGAAAAAATAAAATAAAGTAAAATCTGGAAGCACTCAGATTTTATGTTACGCCAAAAGGGACTTTTTTTAACGTTTTGTGTGATACCTTTATTTATTGGATATCATGTTCTTCGCACGTAAACTACATGAAATTCAATTTAACAGCAATATCACAAAATATTTGAAAACAACATATCATTAGAATTTCCGCGCTCTAGATAAAAATGTTAATTTCCGTACAGTTTTGCCACTGCTCGTTTTGAACTTGTTGAGTTTGTTAATCGAAAATTCATTTAAGTTTTACAAAATATGAAATGGATTGAAACAAATTCGAAATGCCTATTGCGTTATTCAAAATTTTGTGGCTCTAGATACCGTCGTTTTTTCACAGTGCGAGAAACATACATGTATTCATGCAGATTCTTCATTATTTAATTTCTTTAAATAGAATGCGGGGCGATAATATTTGGTGGCACCAATTTGCAATGTGAAACGGACATTTATTTATAGGGAAACAGCGCAAAATGCCGTTTTGAAACTAATAGCCTTTCTGGGCTATCGCCTCTTTTGGGCTAATAAATTAAATTCACAGTAAATAAAAAAGTCTTATGCAGAACTAGAAATAAATTTAAAAAATAATCACTATAAAATATTAGCACAATTATTAAAGTTAAATACTATTTTAAGATTAGAATAAATGTATAAAAATTATTAAGGTGTTAAAATCACTATGATGTATTATGAAATATGCGTCCAGTTTGCTTTATATCTTCTCGGTGCGTCGTTTTTTTTTTTTTTTTTTTTTTTTTTTTTTTTTTTGTTTTTTGTCTAATAGTGTATTTGGAACGCTAATTATGCTTGATAAACATGCTAAATTTTCAAAATTCAATCTCAGTTACAAAAATAAAAATATGTAAAAATTTTAATTTGTGAAATGAGGCGCTACAACCAGCTTTTTCTTAACAATTATATATGCTGCAATAGCCAACCATTGTTAAGGTTCTGTAATCGTCCCTACTCCTCCAGAGGTAGTCAAGGGGACAGCCGAGAATGCGTCAGACGAGGGAGAAAACCCATTTGGGTTGGTCTATTTCTTATAAGGTCCATGTCATGTGAACATACGATACTATGATGTCACGAAACCACATGACCTCTGACATCATGTGCTACTTTTTACGACTTTTCGACTCTTCTGCTATTACTTTAGTTGAAAAATTTCTACCGCAGACCATAATTTAATTTACAAACAATATGAAATTATATTTCAATAGTGTTCAAAATATTCTTGAAATTCATATTTTTTCGCACGTGAAATAATATTCTGACTAACCTTACACAAAACCACGAATGTAAAGTGGCGCAAACGCATTCAAGAATGGTCTTAACCTTATCAGTTGTTTGAAGTTATTTTCATAGTTTGTCGAGAGTCAGGGCGATTTTACGGTATCCAAGTCTTGCACGTGCAAGGTTAATCATTTGCTTCTCTATACCTACATCAGTATTGCACTGTGTGATGCAAAATAAGACAACACCAACAAAAAATCTGCACTATGTGTGTTTGCATTTTATAGTAGTAAATTAAACAGCAATAGACTTAATATCTATTTCATATATTTTACACATTAAAAAACTTATCAATTTAAAAATTGTTTTTTGCTTATTTGGGTTTCGCAGCTCGTTGGGAATTTATTTTTTTTTTTTTTCAGTCTGTAGCAAAACTTGAGAAAATTTCCGATATGTTTGCTGAAAGAGAGCACACTTGCAAGACTAAAAAGAATAACATAATTCATACCCGAGTTGTTTACAGTCAGTTATATATTTTTTTTATCTCATAGAGAACGAAAGGTTGCCTCTTACCGGTTACTGAACAGTGCCCGAAAAAAATGTGTCAACGTCTTTTTTTTGCATATGTCTAAAGTCCATTAGAAATTCAGCAGATTTGTTTTCAGAAAAGAGAGTTAGACGTGAAACAACAGTTTTGTTGAATGTTGTTGGCAATATTGTCATGGTTTAAAGATTTGTCAGCATCACAGTCTGTTGTCATGTTAATTTGAAATGAATTTTATCGACACTTTCATTTCTAAACTAAAATGTTAATTTGAAAGAAAGTTTATTGACACTTTCATTCTTGCTTCATGGACGAGTCGAATTTTTTGGTAGGGAGGTACTACACCTAATTTTTTTTTTAAATCTATCCATTAAAATTACCAAACAAAATCTTTCATAACTTAATTCTTTTTGCTGCAATACAACTATAAATACCATATATTTTCTTAAACACTCGAAACAGCAATCATGGAATTGCAGAAAAAACCATAAAGTAAGAATTAAAAAAAAATCTAATAAAAAGAGTAAATTGAAATATTCTTTAAATATCTTACTTCATTAAAAAATCCGGTCTCTTATTGAAAGTCTCTAATTTAATTCGAACAGGCCTTTTTAAGCATTTACATCAGCCTCATATAATAAAAATGAAATATCGCAGAGTATATTCGAAATATAGCTCAAGCATATTACTTTTCTATCTGGCATCGGAGGCAGATTCATATCATTGAGTTTCTTTCGTTTACAATTCAGTAACGTTTTCCATTTATTTAATCATCAACGTTTTACTTTCTACATGCACTCCTGTTGCTTTAGTTCCCATTACTTGTAGTTCTTTCTCTCTTAAAAGTATCTATTTTTGTAATATGAGAAACAGTTGGTGAATTTAAATGATTAATGTGTTGTTTGCTTTTGTAATCTAGACACGTAATAGCATAAAAAGCATTATGCAGAATATATTCTGCATAATGCTTTTTGCGTGTCGGTATCGGCGTTACGTGTCGGTGTTTGGCATCTTTTGAGTGGCTAACATGTTTACTCTGAATAGTCGCGGCATATTTTTTTTTTATGTAAATTACATTTGCAGTAATGCATTCAGACAGGATTGCAAAGTACTCACAATTAGACGCAAGTCTTATAATTAATAATTAAAGTTATCTTTTAAAAACTGGAAACAGTACTGAATTTTACAATGAATTGATTACCAGAAAGAAATAAGTTTCTTTACGCAAAGTTATGTTTTTTTACGTATTTTGTCTGTAAATGGGCTTTAACGTAAATATATATATATGAGAAATTTTATATGATAGAAATCCTATTTTGTAAATTATCATTAAACAAAGTTCTGATCTATTGTGTCATGATTATTTTGGTGGATGTCAAATTTTGTGTTTCAATGCTAACACTTCTTGTCCTTTGATCGAAACAGTTAGCTCAATAATTTGGATTTATTTTTAACACCGCTTCTGGTATGGAAGCTTCGGGACAAATAAATTAAAAATTGTCCACAAATTAAGGATAATTCACGCGGAAATCGGACTCTAAAATAAATATATCACCTGTAAAATCACTACACACATCTTCAAGAATTATATGCAAATTTCAGGAAGTAACCAGATGACACCGATGGTACGTCACAATGATGAGAGTGTAAGAGAGTGATATATAAGGAATACAGGCAAAGAAGTAAAATTGTTCGCAGGCACTTTATAAGCATTTCAGTGCAATAACCGAATACTTATGACACAAAGGACGCATTTGGATGATTTTTTTACTTGGTAGAATTATCGGCCATCTGTAATGTGGGCGTACCCAACTGAAAGTATTAGACGAACTTGGAATTGTCAAGAGTGTCATCTCCAGGCTTTGACAACAATTCGAAGATGATGGTAATGTGAGTAGACGTTAGAGCACAAGTCGCCCCAGAGTTACAACGCCGAATGAGGACCGGTATTTGGCAGTTACTACCAAAAGAAACAGACGGAGCACAGCCTCAGACCTGTCTCGTCCATAGAGCTGTAATGTAGAAACGGCAACCCTGAAGGGGAACAGGAATGCGAACCACGTGACATATGAAACATTTCCCGAATCGTATTTCCCGCGCATCTTCCTTACCATTAGGTGGAGGAGTAACATTTCCCAGATGAGCTTTTTCTAAAGTTTTAAAACCTATTTTTTGTAAAATATAGAGGTGTTTCAGTCACTCTACTTGTCGTTTTCTAATAAAAATAGATTTTCTAATTTTATTGTAATATATGCATACTTGAAATAACATTTAAATAAAAGTATCTTATTATATATGTATGTTTTTAATAACTGCGTTCTGAAAAAAGTGTTAACATTCTAGTAATATGATATAATTTTAATTAGTCTAGTATTCTGCTTTGGCGACATTTTTTGTACGCCAACAGACTTTGCTTCAAATGCGTTTAGTTATATATTCTTTGTATGCGTTTGCTTATGTGGACATGTACGAAGTAGTAATGTATGTATTTAATACTTGGTAATGTCGATACAATACACTGTGTAAGAACAGCATAAAATTATGTTTTTTTTTTGACATGAATGACCTTATTTTATCCCCTTTTCTTGCATCCAAAGATAACAAATATGTTTACTTTCAATCACGTATTTTCTTTCTTATATCATGTTTCTGGCATTTATTTTAATATTAAGAATTTGTTAAGTATTAGGAAAATAGTTATTATATAGCAGTTAAATTTCAAAACATTAATAATTTTAAGTTTCTTTTTAAAAATAATGAACATTATTTAAATTTTACCATTGTGAAACGTGCATAATATATTTATTTTTGCTAGTAAAAGGAAGTCTTTTACTACATTTTTGTTTCATAATTTATTAATTTACCTCTCTCTCTTCCTTTTAACTTATATCGGCTATATTGACATTCATTTTTACTTCATTTAATTTAATATCTTTTTCACTTTGATTTGCCTACTATGTAGTTCTCTGTAATACACCGTATTAACGTTAAATTTCCTTTTCGTATTAATATTGAATTTCCTTTTTGTATTATTTTCTGTTTTCACTCATTTTACTTATGTTATCTATTTTTTATTTTTTATTCTGTCCTAAGCACTAAAAAACCTTCTATTTTTTATTTCTTATATATTTATTTATTTATTTTTCTCCTGGCCAATTTTTAGGCTTATAATCTTCCTGTTTTATTTTAATCTCTTTTTCACTCAAAATAATTTTTAAAATTATCTTTGCTCCTTCTTTATGCATTATTATTGCATTATAATAAATATATGTATGAATTTTATTTATTTTCTTAAATTTTTTAATTATTTTATTTTTCATCCACTATTTTTGTATGTATTATATACTTTGCTTAAATCACTTTTTATTTATTTATTTATTTGTTTATTTTTAAATGAAAAACTCTTTTTTTATTTTTATTTAATTTGTCCTTTACTTATTCTATTACCATTTTTCTGACATACTGTATTTATTGTACACTGCTTCGTCTCATTCTGTTTTTGCCTTTTTTCTCTTTTGTTTTTGCCTTTGTGCTGCTAAGCTAGGTATGACTATTTGTCTGGCTGTCGGGGGTAGACTGCATTTTGCAAATTTAATTTGTGCAGTATAGAAACAGCCTTATAGTGATGCTACCCTCCTGATGAAATCATCACTATTTCCCCCCTTTTTTTTATTTCATTTTATTGTATGTTTATTTTATTGTATGTTATTGTATGTTTTAAGTATGTTTGTTTCGGCGCGCCATGGCCGCACAATTTGTGTTTATGGATGACAACGCCCGTCCTCACCGTGCAAGCATTGTAAGCGAATGCCTTCAGTCGGAGGATATCACCCGTATGGACTGGCCAGCATTCTCACTGCACTTCAATCCAGTAGAGCACGTGTGGGACATGCTTGGCCAACGAGTTGCAGCCCGTCAAC
This sequence comes from Stegodyphus mimosarum, assembly GCA_000611955.2. Classification (NCBI taxonomy): domain Eukaryota; kingdom Metazoa; phylum Arthropoda; class Arachnida; order Araneae; family Eresidae; genus Stegodyphus; species Stegodyphus mimosarum. Next base: position 62,919 of record KK116113.1, read on the forward strand.
CTCCTCCTACATGTCTACCGAAACTTCGGAGAGCATTGCTTTTTGAGTGGTGTAATAGCCTCCAAGATCAGATCGATAATTTGATACTCAGCATGCCTAGGCGTTGTACGGACTGTATTGTATCGTCTGGGAGACATACAATGTGTTAACAATCATACCAACCATGTAATATTGGTTTTATGTAAATAGGTTTTTTTTTGTAATTTGCTCCAGGGAGAAAAAATCGCTAATTTTTTTAATAATATCAAACATATAGCATCTTTTTTTGCTCTTTACCTTTTGCTTTATAAATAAGCTTTACAAATAAGTCAGATTTTTTTGCTTCTAACTCTTCCTTTGCCTGGTTTTGCATTATCCTTAATTTATGGACATGAGTGTAAAACAAAATTCAAGTTGTTGCAAATACCTTAATTTTACGCAATACAGTCAGAAAAATTTTCTGAATGATATCACAGTTTATTATGATATCATTTATATTCCAAATTTTTCATTATTCCACTTGGTTCAAACAACCGAGTTTCATCGTTTAAAAAAAAAGTGTTCTAGGTTTTAACTAAGAATTTCAACAGAACATTTTGAAATTATTATCGCGAACATAACTATCTCCTTTCAGACTTTCTTTGCCAGTGAAAAGTATGGAAAAGAATATCAGCCCTTTTTTTGTTGGAAATTTTTATCTGCATAGATTAAGTGCTTTCGTCGGTCCTGCTGATAGCTTTAAGCAGCCATAGCTGTCAAAGGAAGAATTAATATCGACCGCTGCAGGAGTTTTATGGGAGTGGCTGTTCAATAGGGAGAATAAAAGTAGAGCGGAGATATAATCTGCCAATGAAGAAAACCATAGAAAATCAGAATCAGAGAAATCAGAAGTCCTAATTCTCCTTTTCAAGCTAAGCTCATAAGATACACTTATAATTTAATATATTTACTTGCAACTAATTTAACTACTTTTATGCAAAGTGTGATATTAAAACTTAAAAATATTTGCTATCTCTGGCTTTCTGTTTGAATTGCACTTAGATGGAGAATAATCTTTTCACTGCAGGACCGTTAGTTAGGATATCTTATTTTTCATTGTTAATGTTTTAAAAGTCATCACCAGAAAAGTCCACCAGTAGCCGAGTGGATGAGACCACTAAAAACTAGTAATTCGACCTGAGATCGAATATTGGTGAGAGCAACGAAACCGCTAAACATTGGTAATTTGATCAGGTTTCAAATGCCGGGTTGGTAGGAAAGTTTTCGTGGTTTTCCTCGTATGTAACATGAATCCGAAACAGTTTCTATTAAAACGTTCCCCATAAAGACATCTCTCACCTTAGGCTGATGGCCCTCGTATGCTTTGTCATTCAATCCTGATAATGGGCTGGTCTGTTTCGGCGTTTTTGTGGTTTTCTTGATTAAATGTGGAAGTCAGTTTTCTCTGACAACTCTCGCGTACTTTGCCAAAATAGAGTAAACAAACTTTTCCTCCCCTCTCTCTTGTAAGTAATCTTTTTCAAATTTTATAAGGTGTTTATCCCACCTTCTTCGCATGCCTTCGGGGTGTAGCGGTCAGCATGCTGGGCGCGTATTCAAGCTGTACGTGGTTCGACTCCCGGCGAAGGCGCTGCTCATTTTTCATCTCTCCTGCTTCCAAATAACCTAATGTTCTCTACAACTTTAGATTGAAATATCAGAAATATGTTTTGTTACAAGATTTATTTGAAGTTTGCATTGTTAATATTATGCTTTAATAAAAAAAGTAAAAAATGTGTGCATTTGCAAATGCTGGGTGGTTACATCAATATGCATAATGTAAAAGCTGAACTTCTAATGTGGCTCTTACACCATTTGGTGTGACCACCGCCTGTTGAATAAACGTAGATCTGCGTCTAGGAAATCCTTAAATCGACCCTTGTGGTAATAACAAATTTTTTTTAAAAAGCTTCTACGGTCACCGAAGTGCATGTGATTTTATCCTGAGGGACCCTATCAAAGATGGTGTTTATGTTCTATTACAATAGAACGACTAGAAACTGTATGTATTGGATTAATTTGTCTGCATTTTTCGAATACACAAGATCTCCCAGAATGTGTGTGATATAACGTAATCTTTAAAAAAGTATTTTTTCTTTCAGATCGTTGTGTCTATTATTATTGAAATCGCTTATGATTCAGCATAATGAAAATGCATACAGATTGGGCTTATTTCAAATTTTAAAACAGATTCGCAGCTTTGACAATGGTCGCAAAATGAGATTTTTAAACCAAAATTGTCCTGTTGCCTTTGAATTCAAGACGTCAGAACATTATGTTACTGCAGTTATTTTGTTAAAAAGTACACCCTTTGCCCTCTAAGCAAATTCCTTTCTTCTCCACAGTTTTGATAAATCTAAAAGCCATTTGAATTTTTTTAATTATGAGTGTCTCCTATTCAGCTTTTCAACTTTTACGTGTGCTTAAATATTTGTGAAAAGATCATCTGCTTTCCACAGGTGTTTCTTTGAGCTTATTTAACTGTAAATTCCTTTCAAAAATGTATTTTCTCTCTGAATTAATTTTGAATGCTTATGAAGTTCACCCCGTTTTCTCGTTCGCGGAGTACATTCTAGGATTAAAATGACCCTTGAAACTGTGTTTAAATAAATTTATTCATTCATTCTACACTTTATCTCTCAAGATGCTGTTTCAATGAATTAATTCAACGAATAATTTTTCTCTTGCTATTGAATGGATCGTGTAAAAGGTTTCTGAGCAATGGGTTCGTTCTTAATGTTTTTTAAGTTAACTTGTGACGCATTTTGGTACAGTTGATACTATGTCTTTTTCCAGTGATGTCGTTTCTACCTTAAGAAAACTGTTATATTATGAACTTACATTAAAAATTTCGAAAGCAAAGGAAAAGTCTTCGGAAAAATTATATTTCTATCCGTTGGAATGTCTGCTTCACGAGAAATTGAAACTGATTAACAGAATAAAAATATTTTTTTTCTGCAATGTAAAGATACATATGAAGCATCATCTAATGTGTTTAATATCTAGGAATGAACGACAGTATATTACTAGTATAGCTGCGTAAAGTATACATTTTACGTGAGTTCTATCGCCAATGGAACTCCTGCAAGGTATTAAGACATTCCTTTCAAGCTGTCTTGTATAATGGTTGGTAGCACGTCAGCCCACCCAAGCGAGGCTATTGAATTCGAGTCCGGGCAAGAGTCTGTTTTCTTGGCATTCTTTTCTACTAGCTAATCTTTTCTGCTAAATTATATGCAGTCATACTTTGATGAATTAGTATTCGTCGGTTGGCGGTTTTCTGGTATTCTCCCGATCACCTTTACTGGGGATAATTTAAAGCATTTGGGTATTTATCTCATGTTGGATGATAAGCATCCCGTGGGTCTGCATATGGAAAAGTCCCGAAATCTCTTTTCCTTCACTGTAGCTTATTCTGTTCACATTTTGATAAATAACGCTCATGTGTTTGTCTTCAGATTACATTCCCCCGGGAATGGACTGGGGCCAACACCCAGCGTTCTGGCTAAGACCTGTACTTAGACTTGTTCTGAATAAGACCTGTACCCTTTGGCTAAGACCTGTAGTTAGGCAGACTCGTCTCCTGGGCTGCATAATCAGTCTTCACACTGACTAAAACCATCAATTCTTCGGTGGTAGGTTCAGGCTTGGCAGGAACCGTACTGGTACTGCCTTTGTCTACCCCTTGGTTGTGGGGACGCTACATGGTTGGGTTGGCTACGAATTGCGCAAAATTTAATTGAAGAATCCCTCCTTATCTAAGTGTCAACTCCCCTACAACGAACAACAGCCAGCTTTTCCAGCCGCACCTTATATAATACGATGGATGAACAGAACAAAGGAAACCCACAAACTGCGGCGCTTTTCTTTTCTTTTCCCCTGTTTCTAAGAACCTGAATTCCAAGATGGGTGTTACAAAAAGGTAATTTATTTATTCTTATGGGAACATTTGACTCAGACCACAAGCCTGTATTTTCGTTTATCAGATATTGTAGAAATTGTGCATACAAAACAAATATTCAATTAAAACCTGATATATGCTAAAGTAAAAATGAATTTCTTTTACATTCATATTATAATTTTATAATGCTTAAAAGAATAATGAACCAGATCTTGTTTATTCTCCACATGAATTCAAAAATTTATAAGTTGTAGATTTTAGCTGCGGATATATATATATATATATATACATAGCGTGAAAGAGAAATATATATAAAGAAAAACAAAGTAGTATGCCAAAAACAAAAATTTATCCTATCCTGCGTTATTGCTGCAAGACTGAAGTAAATTAAACATCAAGCATCCAAAATTTAAAAATAAAATCAAATTGGAATCAAGACAAGGCAATTCCCTATTAATATTAATAATTGAAACTGTGGGAAAAAGGTCTGCAATGCAACTAAACATAATCAAAATTAGTATAAGAGTTCATCAGTAGAATGAAGCCGAGAAATCAAAAAACCAAATTGTTAATAAAAATAAAAATAAAAATAAAATGCAAATTGGTAATAGAAATAAAGACTATAAATTAAATTCCTTTGTATAAAAACCTATTTCAGAAATCGTCAGGGGAAAATAAATTGAAGTTTCATAAAAGTCCATTAATGTGTCTCGAATACATGTTTCTTACTTCTGAATCATTTGAGATCAAAAACCGATAAAAGATTCAATTAAATTTTCAAAAACATTTAAATTTAATTAAAACCGAAAGACCCAATCTCAAATATATTCAGAATGTTCTCTACACGCATTCGAATATTAGAAAAAAGAGAAAATGAGTAATAAATACTACATTATGAAAAACTGACTAGTCTAAAAAAAATTGCCAAATATACATTAAAATGCAAAAAGGACTTTCTAAAACAATTACAAATTAATAAGTAAAAAGAATAAGCTTTTAAATCAAATTGTCATTTAAACAAAACTCAAAGAATTGGTCGTTCCCGATTATGTGAACCTAAAATTTTAATACTATGAAAAGTGATAAACTTTTCTAAAGTGATTTCCATAAATAAATTGTACATAAAATTCTAAACCGAGCTTTAAACAGCCTAAAAAAATTGAAAAGTAGCAGAAAACAAAAATATTGAACAAAACGTGAACTTACTGAAACGTAAACTTACTGATTCTTAAAAAGACCGTCGTTTTCCAAACTGTGGACTCGTGCAAAAGAAAGTAGAATTCAAAGCTACTCTTGGATTTGTAGAAAAGTTGAACTTCTTGCAAAAAGTGTGCGATAATGGTCTATGTGTCCAATAAGAAGATAACAGTATTTTTATGTGTGTTCAATGTGTCCTATCCTGTTCAACTTTGTGTGTGTGTGTGTGAAGGGGTTAATCGCGGGCATGGTTTGTGAAAAGTATAAACGACGAAAAATGAGACTGGCAACCCGAATGCTGTCTATATGTGGTCAAGTCATAAATTTCGAACCCCTTTTTCCACAGGGGGAAACAGAAAAAAGGGGATAATCTCAGTTGGAGTCCTGAGAAAATGAAGGGTCGTTTAAACATACAAATTCTCTGCGTTCAGTTTTATACAGAGAAAATGAAAATACAAATTGAATTCTTCGAATAAATGTGATTTTATACAATGAAAATGCATTATTAAAAGATAAACTGTAAGACAAATAACATCTCTTTTTTTTAAACCATAGGCGTAGAAAGATATATATTTGTTACATCAATGATTCGGTAGTAAATACTGAGTTTTGCATTTCGAATGCTGTGTTAAATGTATGCGAAGTATCTGAGAAAATAGTCCTAACCCAAATGGCGTTCAACCTTTTCACGTCTAAAGACTATTTTTGAATTACTTTGTAGTAGCTGCTTTTTGGTTAATTTTCTAAGGCTATATAAACATTAAATTGTTTTTAATTTGAGATTTATGAATAAAATAACGCAAACTAGACTGCGGAAAATTCTTATATATATATACACTGCTCGACATTGAAAATGCAACACCCAGAAGGAGTGGTCAGAAATTTTTGGCAAATTTTAGAGTAGACGCACGCCACTGAGTTATGCGAATGATGTGAAATGCGCAGCTCTCCGACGCACATGAAGTAAGATGTAAGGGAAGGAACGTGCAGAATGGGCAATATTCGTTTCGTTATTTCTGCCAGACGAATTATCGAAGAAAGTTGGTTTTTGTCCCGGAGGATGCGTGTGATAGGAAAGAATGCCAGGCTGCCGTCAACGATGGCACTTCCAGTAGATACACGATTTTACGAGGGGTATGGTGATCGGATTACGAAGGGCTGGTTGGTCCTTACGTCAAATCGCAGCTGATACTCACATGGATGTGAGCACGGTGCATCGGCTATGGCGAACATGGTTGGAACAAGGGAATGTGGGAAGAAGGAGGGGTACAGGTGCAGCCAGAGTGACGTCAGCTCGCGTGGATCGACGGATCCGCCAACAAGCTGTGGCGGTCCCGCAAGTCCCTTGTACCGCAATTCTGCAGCATGTGCAAGATACTCTGGATGTTCCCGTGTCGACGAAAATCATTTCCCGTCGATTGGTTGAACGTGGCCTGCACTCACGGCGTCCGTTAAGAAGACTGCCATTGACCCCACAGCATAGACGCCAACGTTTAGAATGGTGCCGGACTGAAGCGATGTGGATGACAGAAGGGCAAAACGTCTTGTTCTCAGATGAGTCACGCTTCTGTTTATCCGGTGACAACCGCCGCATACGTGTGTGGCGTCGACGTGGAGACAGACCTAATCCGACAGTAACTGTGGAACGCCCCACCACGCGACAACGGGGCGTAATGGTTTGGGGCGCTATTGCCTACGATTCCAGGTCACCTCTAGTTCGTATTCAGGGCACTATGACGGCCCAACGATACTTGGATAATGTACTGCGGCCGGTGGCAATCCCCTACCTTCAGGGGCTGCCTAATGCAATGTTTCAGCAGGATAACGCCCGACCACACAATGCTCGCATCTGCCAACATGCTCTGCAAGGTATACAGATGCTTCTCTGGCCACTGTACTCTCCTGACCTGTCGCCAATCGACCATGTGTGGGATGTGATTGGACACTGTTTGCAGACTCTGCCCCTGCCTCGTTCAGAAGACGAACTGTGGCAAATGGTTGAAAGGGAATAGAGAGCCATCCCTCAGGACACTATCCGCACTCTTTTTGACTCTATGCCTAGACGTGTTTCTTCGTGCATCGCTGACCGCGGTGGTCCTATATCCTACTGAGCCGACGCCGTTCTCGCTCTGTATTCTGACTATCATTTTTAAATAAAGATCACTTATTGCTGTCTCTGTCTTTTTTCCAAATTTCATCACTTTCTGACCACTCCTTCTTGGTGTTGCATTTTCAATGTCGAGCAGTGTATATTGCTTTGTCTGGTTTGTTTTATTAGAGTAAAGCACTCGGCGACTATTTGCCTAAGGGTAAGGATGCCTTGGTGGAGAACTTTCTAAGCAAAACTGACTCGTATACACGTTAAACATGGGGAAAACCACGAAAAGCCAATGCAGCCATCCCTTTCACCGGGACTCAAAACCTGGATCGACCTGCCAGAGTTCAACGAATTTACCGCTCAGCCGCTAGTGAGCCACACACATACACATTAAATTATATTTAAAGGTCATTTATAATGTGGGTTAATTGAGTGCAGTTTAATCATAAAGAGTTGTAAAATATTCTACGGAATTACTTCGCTTCGTAGACTTTTTGTAAGCTTCATCATATTTGTTAAAGAGACTCGCAATGCTAATTCCATTCCCAAGCCGTTTATGTACCTTATTTTTTCTGCTCTGAATTATATTTAGAGAATTATTTCACCTGATTATAGCTGAAAATTCAGTTTTCTTAATGAAGAATTTAAGGATAAGAAGATAATTAAGTCCTCTTCTAATTATTCTTGAAGCATTTAAATTTTAAAAAAAGTCACATTGATACGGTCACTGAACTACACTTTACAATGAGCAATGAAGATTTTAACAAAGGTTTTGTACTTCACCTTATGAAAACAAGGTATCAGAATCTAATTAAATATTTCACTTCTTAGAAAAATAAAAAATACAAATATTTGTGAATAAAAAGAAAATATCTGTAAGAAATACAATTTAAATTAAAATTTACAAAAATATAAGAATTACCAAATATTGCAGAAATTACATAAAATAAAGAATAAACTTATTCGGCACAAGCTCAGTAAATGTAAAATAGATTGTACAGTCAGACAGCTGTCCTTGTCGCAGAAATATGCTGTTCATCGGGTTTAAAAGTTATTCAGACTAACGTGGGAAGTTCAGTGAATAACATGTATTTTCCTTTGAATGAATAAACTAGCCAAAAAAAGGGGGGCATTTGAAACTTAGATGCAAATTTAACAAATGGATTGAACGAGCCCCCCCTACAGCCTACCACTGTGTGCAAGCATTTTAGTGGATTTCCTTAAGGTATGTAAATATGAGCCCATTTTTCCCAGAAAATTCTCCATGAAATCATGCCTAGCCAACCCTCATATGCTTTGCCGTATTCAATTAAAAAAGCACACCAAATCATTCTTAAGATTTTGAAGTAATTAATTTCATGTTACATAATACGAAGCTTTTGAAAAACTAGGATATATTCCGTAAACAGTTAGTACTGTTCAGCTGGAAATTGGATCGGATTATTTATTTATAGCAGTGCTTTTCAGCTTCGTGACATGCATGCATGTATTGCTTAGGGGAAGAAGGAAATTCTAGACGAATATAATGTAATAATGAAATGCTATTAAACAAATAAATATAATCATTAAATTTATTTGATAATTATAATTTAATTTGCAATTATAAGGGGATATACGTTATTAATAATCCAAAAAAGTGCAATATTTAATCTGTTTAATAATACATAAAAGAGCACTTCAAAACTTTCGCACTCTATATAATTTGGCTCCATTCTGGAAACGTGCACATCCTTGTATGTGTTACTGACTTACACTGAAGAATAGAGGAGAACTCTGTAGCTCCATTCAAGTTTTTATTCCTGATATAATGATGCTGAATGACACCTAAAAACACCTTTCTCTTAAAATATATCTCCCTTTATGATCCCTAACGCAGCCGTTTATTTTCCCATCCGCAATTAACGTCAATGTCCCTTTTTGACTGCAAATGCAACGCCACAGGCAACCCAATATGGCGGCAGAAGAAATTTTTCTAAAAGCTAATGTCTACTTTAAAATCTTGAAACGCGAATATATTTAACTGGCTTGAAGTTGAGGAAAACGGAAAAAATCAGGTTATAAAAGATAAAAGTCTTCACGTAATCGGGTTTCAGAACGTTTTTGAAACTATGAGCCCCATTTTTTAGTAAAAGTAAAGTTTGCCAGTTATTTAAATTGACAAAGTAGTAGAAGTATTAGAAGGTATGAATTTAGAATAATTACAAGGAAAAATTACAAGACGTTTTACATATTTACATTAAATTTCTTACCGTAGTCATTCAACTATTACCTCCGATTAAGGTTTAAGTAATAATTATCATTTCCCTTTAGATAAGCAATTTAAAATTGTAGTTAATACCAGCTTTTCTTAAAGTTAGAGATACACTCACGTTTGTGAAAATTGCAACACCAAGAAGGAATCGTCATAATTGAATGCAATTTAATACACAGTTGAGTGGTAGTGGTACAAATAAATGATTAAATGTTCAAAGCAAACAAACAAGAACAAGAGATCAGAATCAGTATTTTGTGTGGCCACCACGCGCCGCAATAAGTGCTGCTACACGACGTGGCATGGAGTCAAACAAAGTTTGAATGTCTGACTGAGGAAGAGCATTCCATATCGTTTGTACGCGTACCCAAAGTTCGTCTGCAGACGCAACAGGACGAGGATCACGAGCAAGACGCCGACCAATGACATCCCACACATGTTCAATTAGCGACATATCCGGGGAACACGCAGGCCAAGGAAGAAGCTGTACCTGCTGCGCTGCAAAGAAGGATTTAACAATCCGAGCAGTATGAGGGCGGGCATTGTCCTGTTGAAATACAGCGCCTGGCAAGCTTTGAAGGAAGGGAACAGCTTCGGGCTGTAGAACTTCACGGATATACCGGTTGCTGTTCAGATTGCCCACAATTCGTAGCAATTGAGATCGTCTATGATATGCTATGGCGCCCCAGACCATAACTCCGGGTGTTCGTCCACTGTGGCGTTCGATAATGCACTCCGGAAGGTGGCGTTCACCGGCATAGCGTCTGACACGAATGCGGCCATCATGGTACCACAAATTAAAGCGGGATTCGTCAGAAAACACGACATGCTGCCAATCAGCACGCCAGTCTCTATGCTGATTGGCCCATTGTAGCCGCAGGCGGCGATGGTCGTGCGTTAGGGGGATCCTGTATAAAGGAGTCCGTGCGCGCAGTCCACACTGCAGCAGACGTCTACGAATTGATGAAGCACACAATGAAACACCTGTAGCTATTGACCACAGTGCTGCCAATTGTCTAGAGGAAGCTGTACGGTCCGTCCGCGCCATGCGGACCAGGTGTCTATCATCGCGAGCTGACGTCACATTTCGGGGTCCACTCCCGGATTTCCGAGTTGTCCGACACTCGTCCGTCCACTGCTTCCAAACGCGCATCACTGTGCTGCTGTTACGCTGCACACGAGAGGCTACTGCACGATACGACAATCCAGCTTCACGAAGGCCGATGATTCTCCCTCGTTCAAACTCTGTAAGTTGTTCAAATCTCGCTCTCTTTCGTCGACGAGGCATAAGTACAGATTGAGTTAACGTTTACCACTAGCAGATAACCACCGATAACCATACACGCCTCGCTACAGCCGTCTATTTATTCGGATCCATCAGCCGTTCAGAGGGCGCTGCTCAGCATACGCATGCGCTACGGATTTGCAATTCTAATCATTTGTATATCATGCGCTACTTTGCATTTCCTGAAAATTTCAGCTCACTCGCGTAAGTCCTTCATGGTGTTGCAATTTTCACAAACGTGAGTGTATTTTGAATAAGAGTGTTTTATTCTTTAAGGGAAGTTTGACTAAGTTAATGATCTTTTCTTGAAAGTTATCGACATTGTTGCAAATTTGCACTAGTAAGATTTTGATTCTAAGGAGTTGAGTATGTATTATATAGAGAATAACTCTGGAGATGTCTGAATGCCAGTAAACGAGTTTTATAGTAGGGAAATCAAAATCTCTTCTTTTGTTGTAAATTTTAATGTCTTTAAAATAGATAATTTGCAAATCTAGGTAATTAATGTCCCTTTGTTGAAAGTTAGTTTTATGAAGTATCAAACATGAGGGATAAATGCGATCAGTTTCAATTTTATTGAAATTGTTGATTTCTATAATATCGTCCATGTATCTGTATAGTTAGACTAAAGGGAACTTTGTTCTTGAGATAATTGTAGTTGGAAATGAAATTCCATACAAAAATTACAAATCGCTGAACTCGTGCTGGTTCCCATCAGCATGCCGTTAATTTGTTTAAAAAAGGAATTATTAAACGCAATGTAGTTTCTAAAAAGAATACTTTTTAAATACAGTTGCCATTCTTTTTTGGTAATAACAATTTTTTGGTTTGTGAAAATAAATCTGATAAAGTTAATAAACTGTCTAAGATTTCTTGTAAAGGTAGAGCCGTGTATAAATTCACAAAGTCGTAACAGAAAATATTTTTAAAGTGCAAAGTTCTTGTAGTATCGGTTCGTTGTTACTTATGATCCAGTTGAAATTGTGGTCTTGCATCTGTGCATCTTTAATAAAGTAAAAAACTTTTTTAAGTATTTCAGTAAAACGGTAGTCTATTTCTTTCATCTAATTTCTGGTCCCATTGGCTATGAATCGAAATTTGATTGGCGTTTTGTGAAATTTAGGTAATACATAAAGATTGAAAAATCTATTGTAAAATTTATTCGTAGTAATTTTAAGTCTTCGATGAATTGCTGTGAAACGCTTTTGCAGTAAAATCGCCGTAGTTTTAAATTTTTGATAGGTAACTTTGCTATGGAGTTCTTTTTGAATCAGAATATAGTAGGAAGCCTTTCAAATAATACTAAAGTTGTTACTGGCTTTGCCTATTTTCGTAATGATAAAAAGGTCCTTTAAAAGTTTAATTTTCTTGTCTAAATCTTGTTTATTATGTGTGCTATTAAGTACGTGTGTAGCCTTCTGAAGTCGCGGAGAATTTCGTCTTTCCATTCTAAGTAACTATTAGTAGGTAAGTTAGTTTTATAGGTGGAGAATATTATGAAAGCTTTTAAATCGTTTTCGAATTGTTGGATGCCGAAGTTTAAATTGTAAATTCAGCACACGTTTGAGTTTACTAGTACTGTATCTTTTATTTTGTTTAATATAACATTTAACACATAGTATCTCATCAGCCTAATTTCAAAGGGTCTGACGACCAAGCTGTAGAGTCACTAAACATTAGTAGTTCGGCCCGAGTTTCAAATCCCATAGATACTCCAGCTCTTTCTTTCTCTGTACATATTTAATATGGAAAAATGCACTTTAAAAACTTCAGTTTATGAAGTAAAAATATTTTTAAAATTTATTCTATAAAAATAATGCGAAGTTTTATTCATTGGTAATTTTCACCTTTACCTTAGCGTATCTCTTTGCAAATCTCTTTAATAAGAAAGTAATGAGCAAGGAAATTAATTCGGTTTCCATTATTGATACCTTGGTGCAAACTATACGTAAGTTTTTCCAAAAAACATAGCCTTAATACGGATATCAATAAATTATGGACTATTTCTCATCTAATTTGCTTAACATGTTTATTCCGTAGCTATGTTTTAGTGCACCGCCTAGCCGGTAGAGTGGTTAGGGGAACTAACTGCGACACCGAAGGACCCGGGTTCGAATCCCGGAGAAAGCATGGGTGCAAATTGTCTGTCCCCTCATAGGAAGTAACGGTGGTCGCCTGTTAGGTGCCTCCATAATAAAATGATCACCACTTCTAGTCTTACTATTGACGACAAAAAGGGCTAGTGCAAGCCGCACACACACAAAAAAAAGGCCAAATAATGGTTGGCACGCCAGTTAACTATATTAAAATTTCCAATCTAGTTCGGATACCATGACTATTATTATCAAAGCAAGATGTTAAATCAATAGTAGTATTAATTGATCTAATTTGTAAGAAATATAATTCGTAGGCTTTAAAATTATGTAATTTATAATACTCTTATAACACTATTTGCTCTAGTATTGTAATTAATGAAAGATGTTTCTAATGCTAATATGAGTATTTACTAATGCCTTTCATTTTCTCTGCTAGCTCTTGCATTTATTACTATTATTCAAGTGATTAGCCTTCTTAGATATTCTTTACGTGTTCTTATGATATGTAATTCTATTTCTCTGTTTTTCTTTTACTGTTGGCTGCTATTGGCTTCGAAAAATAAAACTAAATAATAACCCTCAGCTTTCAGCATCTTTAAAAAGGTTTTCTTTGGAAAGTGTGAAGACCCCTTGTAGTGTCTAAATGGAGAGGTAAACTTCTTTCATTTTATGAAGTAGTTAAATTCCCTGGGCTTTGATTCGCGCAGTTGGGCTATACGGCATGATTAGATCTCGAAGGTTGTCCCTCGAGGTTTGTCTTCTCTTGGTCAACACTGGGGGGGGGGCAGTCTTTGACCTCACTTCGTTCTCTTTGTAGCTGACCGGCTGTAGCCCAGTCGCCATTGATTTATGTGCTTATAACTTTGACTGTGTGGAATTTTGTCCCCCCCCCTGTGTTAAGCCATGGAGGTAGAAAGAAGTCGTACCTTCATGTGTTAACCGGGAGGTTATGCGTGCTTGTATCGCTTCTGAAGGAGGTGGTGCAATTAGCCGTCATAAGGGCTCGAAAAAAACCCAGGTCTGCGAGCCTCCGTGTCTGGCATGCTGTCTTCTCATTACAATTAATATTCACCTTCCGAAATTCTGCAAAATCATCATCTTAAATCTGAATCTTAATGACATATTGTTACGACATCAGTCTTTGTTAATTCATTAAGAAGAAGAACGTAGCCTTAAAATTTCATCGGGCATCGAATGTAAATTATTATCACAAGAGAGAGAACGCTGTGAGAATGAAGATACGTAAATTTTTAAAGAAACTAGCAGAGGTGACCGCAACTAATGCATCGTAAAAAGAGAGACTAAGAACAAAAACGCAAATGTGAAATTAACTGTTAATCGATAATGGCCATTTGTCGCATAAGTAACCCTGAAGCCATTGATTTTTATTTAAAATCGGCGACTCTCACTTTATCCCCATCTGTTTTCATTTATACCGTTCTTTTATTTTTTAATTCGAAAAAAACTAAGCTTAACGTTAGTACTGCAATGAGCTTGCACTGATATTTGATTGCGGTTTGTTTCTGTATTGATTTATAGGAGTTCTTTATTTTCTTTCTCCCCCTCTACTTCTTAGAATTTAAATTAAATAACAATTTGCCTCTCGAAGCTCTGAAGCGTAATCTGCAGCAGAGAGGTTATTGGTTGCATATTTGTAAATTATACAGTATTGACCTGAAGTTTCTTTTAGTTATTAAGTTTGATGCTAATATCAGCCAAGACTAAACGTTATCTACCTTATAAAGTTGGAAACGTTATTCTGCTTGAGTTTATCCGAATTTCATGGGCTGCTACGTTACGCGACCTGCGAAGTGCTGCCATTGCACAAAACATGTGATCTTAAATTCATATTTCGCGCGGCCTAACAAATAACCGGTTCCTAGAGTACTGCCATAAGACGTTAAATTTTAGCTTTTTAGTTTTAATTGCATTACTTAAAAACTAACCGATGTAAAAGCAACAAACGCACTTCTAAATAATTTTGAAATGTATTTCATTTTTAATTATATCTCCAATTAATAATTTTTACGAGTATTTTATTGTAATTAATAAAATATGTTTCTAACGCAACACATTATGCAACTTGGTACAGAATAGTTTGGATTATATTGCTTTATGTTCATGAATTGAAAACTATAGAAGATTTTCATAATATTTGATGAAATTCGTTTGTGTATTGCATTTAAAACTTTTTTAATTCGTAAAACTATTTTCACTTGTACTAATTTGTTGCGTGAAATTCTGTTTTCAAATAAATTTGTCTGGGCTCCTTAACTTTGCATCAGATCTGAGTGAATTTAAAATTCCGAAGGTATATGGATATATTTTCTCAAACATTAACTAAAGTAGAAATGGTAAGCATCTTCGAACATCAGGATATAACTTTGCTGCACTAGAACTAATTAATTAGAACAGATCTGCAACAAATTCTCATCGCTTTTGTTAAGAAAAATCGCAATCACTTCCGGAAAGCTTCCCAGTCTCATATGACTGCTCACTTGCTAATATCACGTCCAATAAAATTTGCATCCTTCAGTATCATTGATAAGAAAGTGAAAAAATTCTGCACGCCTCGTCATATGTGAGAAAATCACACTAACGGGAGATTTGAATTAATTTCCTTATATCTTTGATGTTAAATACATTTCTTTATGAAATTTAAATGAACAATGACATTTGAATTTGAAAGAATAATTATAAGTACCAAGAAAATTTGAGGCAATGAAACAAGGTCTAGTTACAAATTTGAGGTAAATTAAAAATTGAGTAGCCTTTTTAATTTAATAAAATTAATTTCTGAAGACTTAATTTTGACGTTAACTTTGTAGAGTCATTAGGTATTTTTTTTAAAAGCAGGAGACGTGAAAAATGAGCAACGCCCTCTACGGGAATCGATCGAACCACTGACCTCTCGGTTACGCGTCGAGCGTGCTGGCCACTACACCACGAAGGCATGCGAAGAAGGCGGGAGAAATACCTTATATACGCCCCCTTTTAAAGGGCGACTGGGGATCGGTCGGGGGACCCAATCGCCAAATTCCTTTGGTGGAGAATCATCATCCACCATCTTTTTAGTTCGGGTGCCACTGTAGAGTCATTAGGTATTTTTTTTTATAGCAGGAGACAGGAAAATGAGCAATGCCTTCTCCGGGAATCGAACCACGGACCTCTCGGTTACGCGTCGAGCGTGCTGACCACTGCACCACGAAGGCATGAGAGAAGGCGGGAGAAATACCTTAAAAGTTTGGCTGTTAAACCGCCAAATGATCTGCAGATTTTTTCGTGAGTACTTTTGCGTATAATTAGTATTTTGACATACTGCTAAAACATACTGCAGTTTTAAATATCATGTATTTGTGCAGATACTTACTAAAATTTTGTTTTTACTATTTCGAATGCCATTTATCTGTTCTTTAGTACTGTTGACGTGTCTGCCGATGAGCCCCACTAGTGTTCAATCGGTTAAAGTCTCTGAACACTGATAATTCGATACGAGTTCAAATCCCACAAACAGACTGTCTACATGGCATTTTCATTGATTGCCTCCATGTTTAACTTGGACATAAGTTTTTTTTTTCCCTTAGTTTTCTCTAAGTTTTCTCTTATGCAGGTGGAACTCATATGCTCCTCCGTAGTCAAATAAACTAAATCAGTCTTACCAACAGGCAATATTTCTTATCAGAACTATTCTTTTAACAACTCCTTTCTTAAATGCAATATTAAAGACCGATATCGATTAATCGTTTATTTTGCATTTGCGTTTTTTTTGTCCCTTTTTTGTGTTTTTACGCTGCGCTAATTTTGCACCTTTACTATAGCAGTTTCTCAGTAAAAAAATTAATTTACAGATCTTTTGCTATCTCTTTCTGTTATGATACTTTACATCCGATGTCCGACGAAATTTTAACGATTCATTCTTCTAATGAGTTAACAAAGTTTCACAGTACACTCATCTGGCCTCAAGCATAGTGTTGCCAGATCTTGCGATTTTTCGCAAATTTGTTACTTTTGTCAAAGCTCCGCGACTAAAATTTGTGTATATGCGATTTTGCGAAATTTTTGGTGTTCCTTCATTTCCTTGTACGATTTAAAAACGTTTAATATATCGTAAAAAGCGTATGTATTAAAATGATATATCTGCTGAAATTAAATTTGTAATAAATTAATTAATAAATAGTTATTTAGGCTTAAATAGAAGTTGGCATCTGGGATCCTGAGATCATAGAGCAGGTTCAAACAATTTTCAAGGCCAATGGCTGCTGTTTGCGCGTGCTTTATTGATTAACTTTTTAATCTTTGAAATTTGCACATAAGTAGTGCAGCTGTAGAAAAGGTATTTTCAAGAGTCACATCGACTAAAGATAGCGAGGCTTATTTTCAACTCTGCTTTTAAAAATTTAACGAACAAAGTGATATTGCAATTATTATTAAAACAATATTGCATCGGCGAGGCGTAGAGGAAAAATGAAAACTTCTTCGTAAATATTCGCAGCCATGCTAATCAGCCGTATTTGAAATTAAGTTCATCAGAAACGGTTGACGAAGAAATGGCGACTCAGCGTACTATTTAGAAGTTTTTGCGAAAGAATTTCAACTACATTTTGGTATTTTTTTAAAAGATACCGGCTGCAACATATAAGGGATTTGTAAAATCTGAAATAATAATGGAATTTAAATACGAAATTCATTAAAACGCAGACAAAGACTGTATGAACTGACAACATTATTTTATTTATTTTTTTTTAAAACAAACGAACTCCAAACTACTGTTGTCGTACATATTCAAATAAACATTTCTTTTTATAGATTCTCGCGATGCAAAACACAAACGTGAGCTTTATATTAGTAAGAGCTCTTGCCGTTCTAGGCCTGAGCACGGAAGAGAAATAGAATCTGAAATAGAATAAAAACATTTGTGCAATTTTTTTTAGTCTGAACCCATGTTTACGAGTTCATCTTCGACTTCATTTATGAGACGTTTAGTGGGAAGACCTCTGAACCTGAAACATTACACATATTATTAGCATCAGACTATTTGTCGACAGATTATTAAATTTGTTACGAATTGAGATTTCGACATTATATTTCAATGATTCAGATAACCCAGCCGCATTTTTTTCACAAAATGAACCCATCAAAAAGTTTTGAAAATAATTTCCAGTTAGCTTGCTAATCTTTTTAGAACCCTTACGGGGTTTAAAAGAATTATTTTCTATTTCAGACATCAAAATATAATCATCAGGTGCATTATTACCGGTATCAGAAGAACCTTTTTACATTTAGTGCGTGTAGTAAATATTTTTTTTTATGAAGAACATCAATAGAAGTATAAATTGCATACAAATTTATCACTTGTACCAAAAGATGTGGACTTTTCAGCGACTTTGCGGCGTTTTCCCATTAACAGCAGGAACTTTTGTATATTTTTGTCCGATTTGATTAGATTAAACACATTGTCTTGTTTAGATGTCAGATTTAACTCATTTAGTTTTTCGATCTGATTATAGCATTCAAATAATCATCGAAATCAAAAATGCCTTTGATTAACCACTATTGCCGTTTCAGTTCCATAAACAATTTCATCTTAGACTAATTTTGCCACGTGCTGAAAGAGTCTTACATCCGTAGGACTACTAGCCGTAGTTACTGGTTGTAGCCATTGACGGGAGCGGCGAGAATTTCTCTCCTACCTTCACACACCACTTGTGCAATAATAAAAAATGAGTAAATCTGGGTTATATCTATGTTCTTTATGCATATTTCTTTGTTCATATTCAGTTTATTTATTTGCTGTGGAAGGAAGTTTAGTTCAGAAATGAAGTAATTCGATTTCCAATTTTGAAAGCATATCATCCACAATTCTTATACAATTATGAATATGTTCTCCATTTTGAAAATTATGAAATAAGCTTTCCAACTTCTTTAGGATTTCTAGAAAAATATTTATATTACTAATTCTTAAAGGGAAAACAAAGTTACCAATAGAAGTTACAGCATATTTTTAATATAAATGGATACAATTAAATCCTCATTTACTACTATCGATTTCAGAATTTTCGGAGCTGAATCACTTAAAAAATCAATTAACATAGTAGAATTTTCTGTATGCACAGTCGTCCAAAATTTTTCTAAAATTTGATGTTCTAGGCACATATTGAATTCTCTTAAATATTCAAACAATCCTCCACCGTTGTACTTTTCTTTTGCTTTTAAACTTTCTTCTCTTACTTTTTCCAGGTATTTTTCTTCTAGACGAGATTTTTTCTTTTCAGGTGAATCTTTATGCAGAATTTGATGACATGTAGGATGGGGCCATGAAGTTGCCTGATAGGGAAAAGATCCCTTTTTCAAATATAGCCGAGAAAACACGAATTTTAATCATTTATGCTGATTTTTCATCAAATATGTCAATTTCTCGTATCACTGCTACTCGAAAATGCAATTCATACGCCTATAAAGCAAGATATTTTAAAATTAACTTGTCATTACAATAGTTACATATATGTTAATATTTAATAATAGAAGTCAATGAGTCTTATGACTTAAATGAGTGCTTTAGTAGCTAAGTGCCAATTAAAATGACAGAACTCATCATGATGATTTAAATCATCATGCCAATTAAAACTCATCATGATGATTACAGTTTTATTTACTTTTAAAGAAATTCATAACATTGCGAAATAGTTGGGCGTACCGAACACAAAGTATCTAACATAATCAATTATCTAAATACATTGATACCAAACTTTACATCAATGTGAAAATTTTAAAATGAAACCTTTTATCATTATTTGTCAGCTCCTTGTCTTTGGCACATAAAATATGACGACTTTGGAATAATTAAGAAATCTTCCTGCACAATATACTACAAAATATTTATAAATTATTATCTTTTATAACGCTAGTAAATCTAGAATTCTTCCTGCTATGCGAAATTTTATTTGTCACATTTATCTTTATCTAAATAAGGAATAAGAGAAAGTTAGTATTGCAATTTTCATGATTAAAATTTTTAGCTTTGAAGGGAAATATTTCTTGAAGTGATTGAAACCAGCGAGACTGTAATCTATTAAGGATAAACGTCTTATCAATAGACCAAAATTTAATAACGAAAACATTTTTAACGAAACAAAATTTAATAGCATTACAAATGTAATCAATAAAAGTAATAAAAAACTGATAAAGACTTAACAAAACAAAGCAAAAAAAAAATGCAACAAAATCTAACTTATTTTTCACACTTACTAAGCTGAAAGCCATCTTTTCTTTCGTAGACTTATTCATTTATGTCTGAGTTCAGGCTCAGAGGAAAGTGAAAGTTAAGAACAAGAACTTTTGAATCGTTTTCATGATTCCCACGACAAGTGGCTACAGCACATTTATTTTAGTCTATGAAATTATAAGATCATGAGCACAATTAATATAAAAATTGAAAAGAATCGCTGCACGTTCGTCACTTACAGAGTATTACAGGGCTTCATGAGTACTACGTGGCTTCCAGTACGCTCTGAGATGACTGCTTGTGACGTCAGAGCTTCTTGTCCATGTACCTTATAAGGACCTTACTTATAAGGTCCATGTTCTTGTCCATGGAGGTCTATGTTCTTGTCGCTTTCGGTGTCATGGCTTTCTTTCGTTAGAAGATCGAATTTGTCCTAGGTCGCTGGTGGGATCTGCCTTTCGCAGAGAAATGGAAGGAGGGCTAATGTACTGGACCTAAGTCATAATTTTGTAAGCTACAAACTTTACCATTATTCCAGGTCCAAAACGTTGTTGTAATTGAGGTTTATAAAGTTCATAGGTAGTCTTAAGAGTACATCTTAACATATTAGAGAATACATCAGTGTAAATAGTTTTTTTTTTCTTAATCTCGACCTCTAATTATTCCGTTATTTTCCGTGTAATGTCATTCAGTAGTATTCTAATGATTTTATTCTGATATTTTTCTTCAGAAATTTAAAAACGAAACTTTTGTGGATAAATTTTCAAATTTAAAATGAAATAATGTTCTTGTTTCATTCTATGAGCTAGCATCAAAAGACATGCAGCTGAATTTTTTGTTACAGATTTTGTATTTATTTAGCTATTTATTTCGAATTGTAATTAAAATTGTTTTATTTTGCCGTGCAACGCAGACGAATTTGAAGAGAAGGCTACGTCGGAAAAATAAAAATACAAGAGCGCGTGCATTTAATATTTAATAAATAAATATCTCGTAATTGCTGTTGCCATCCAGAAAAATCGAGAAAATATATAAATAGATTTTACCAGAATGTTCTCTTGAATAATTAAAAAACTTATAAAAGCCGCATTAAAACACCTTAGCTCAGTTGATGTTGTTTTAAGTGAACTGTATTGTTTACTTAATGCTGATATTGATTGTAGCGAATTCTCTGTGAGATAGAACTACTTTCTCTGTTTTGAATTGAGTTCTGCTTAACGTTTGAGATATTGTGATATTGTATGAATATCGCTGAGAACATATTTCAGTATTTTGTTTTATTTCTTGTGAAAAAAATAAATGCTATTAACTTTTTAACGACTTGTGCATTTAATTCGTTACGAAACCGTACGCACGCAACACTATCTTGTATGATTTTACATATATGGCGATCATAATGTTTATATTGCTCACACATAATGTTTGTATTGCTCTCGTAAGAGCTCACGAGTTCTTACGACGAGGGATCCTATTGCCGTGTCACGGGCTATTAATAAATTGCTTTATGTTCATATAACGGAAGATCTGAAACCTAACTAAAAATATGAAATATAAAAATCTTCCTGCTAATGAACTAGAAATATAAAAATCTTGTCCATATTATTAAATTATATATTTGAACTTTTCAATAGGTTTCCCACTCTTTTTTACTTCCACTTTTTCACCTAAAAATACTTGCACTGTAGAGTCATTAGGTTACTTTGAAGCACCAGACATGCAAAATGGGCTATTCCCTCTTCGGGATTCGAATCTGGACCTGTCGAATACCGTCGAGTGTGCTACCGTTACATCATGAAGGTATGCTGGAAGGAGGCCGAAAAAATCTTATACACTTCCCCCTTTTAAAGGGCGATTGGGGATTAGGGGACCCAATTGCCAAATCCTGGTGGTGATGAACGATCGTCCATCACCTGTTAGTTCGGGAGCCATATGTAGAGATTTTAGGGTTTTTTTTTTTTTTTTGGAAGCCTGAGACGTGAAAAATGGGCAATGCCCTCGACGGGACTCGAACCTGGACCTCTCGAATACTCGCCGAGTATGCTTCCAATTACATCACTAATGCATGCTAGAAGGAGGGCGGAAATATCTAAGCATAAAACAAAATAGTGTAAAGATTTTTTTTTCTGGCATGAACTGCATTACGTTGGACTAAATAGAGAATTAAATTATTGTGAAAAGTTGTTGCTGTTCCAAATGGCTGGACACCTGCAATTTAATGTATTCATTGGGAATAGCTAATATTCGTCGGTCATTTAGCCGTCTTATCACTTTGCCACAGGAACCAACCTATTTATATCCATGCCGCACAAACACTATACACTTTGAAACATCTTCTCTGGGATTTGAGCTGGGGTAGCATCGGTACCCACTATATCGATGGCCATTGTACAAAATAATAGGGAAATTTGTTCTTACTTTCTTTATCAATACGTACTCAAAGCACGTAACTTTACTTAAAGACATATTTACATATTTTTAATTGAATCTGGGGTTGAGGTGAGATTTTTAAAGAAAAATTCTATTACTTACTTATTTAATTTAGAAGTCAAACAACAAAAATCAGCGTTATATTTTCAAATTTTCACAGGACTAGTTTCGATGGTTATTACCGAACCACCATCCTCAGCTGCAAAAGCGCAAATGAAGCTTCCAACTTTTAACAACAGATTTTGCACCATTCTCAGCTGCAAAATCCCTTGTAGTATAAATTTTCTTTTCATTCTTTACTTGTAAATTGATTCATTATTTAACGATATCTTCTCAAGTTCAGCTTGAAGTCAATTCCGTTGTATAAAATTTTCTTGTTATTCTTTACTTCTTACTTATTATTCTTTTATTTACTTACTTATTTGTTACGTGAAACATGTTAAATATTGTAAAATTTTTAAGATCCAACATTTAATCATGAATACTTGTAAACAAAGCATTTTAAGATGCTATACTAAGCCACTAATTAATCATTAAATTGTTTTAAATATTCGATAAATATTATGAATTTTCAAATATTTATTATTTATTAATTATTCTGCTAAAATTGTGTTGGAAAGTATGAAAAGTTAGAACATGATTTTTCTTCTTGTAGCAACTTCAGAAAGTTATCTAAAATTCTTTGGTATAATCCCTACATTCGCTTAACTTATATTCTGGATGATATTAAGCTGGTATATGTCAAAGAGATAATCATATTGATGAGGGAGGGAAAAAAATTGTACTTTCTCTACAAAACTTGAATGGTTTAGAATATATATCCTCTTTCTTTGTGTAAATTATTTTATACCTTTTTTATAGTTCGTCCATGATATGCTTTCCCATTACCTTTTTTGATTTTTGTTACAATAATATGCTGCAGTTTTGTCAGCACTTGATTCATTATTTAACGATATCATCTCAAGTTCAGCTTGAAGTCGACTAATCCCTTGTATAAAATTTTCTTGTTATTCTTTACTTGTAAAAGAACTCTTTTCCACTCCCATTATTTACTTTCCTATTTATCGGGGGAAATTTTTTTCTTTTCCCTTCTTCTCTCTACTTTTTTTTTTTTTGGTTTACCCTGCGTTTTCATATTACTTTCTTCTCCCTATGATTAGGCTTCTTTTTCCAATCGGTTTTTCTTTCCCCAGCGTGCTTCCCTTCCCTATTCATTTTTCACACTCTGATCGATAAACTCGCCTGCTCACGATGCTTCTTACCTCGGCTTAGTGAAAGTCTTATAAAAATTAATTATTCGTGATTTATAAGTTTTCGATAAACGCGCGGGCTTTAGAAAACTACTTTTCTGTAGGTTTTGCGGCACTATTCAAGTTCAGGCGTAACTCTTTATTCAGGCGCAATGCTTTTAAAGTTGGTTTGATATTTCGTTTTGCTTTTATAGTATAGATCAGTGACCTCAAACTAAAATTCATCAAAACGCGCTGTCGGGATAGATTTTCGGGCCAGATTTTAACAAAATGAATTTTTTTTATCAACGCAATAAAAGATATTTTAACTGAATTTTAAATTTGGTTTATTAAATATTTATCAAAACAATAAACATAATAACAGAAAAGAACAAAAATCAAATTTATATTTTCTTTTTATCTGAAATCTAAAGTTTGGTACTTGCATTACATTTTTATTGGTTACATTTTGAAATTCAAAAATATTGATAATTAAATATTAAATTTTCAGATTCACATTCAAATTAAAATAAAAACAAAACACATTTTGAAAAATTTTTAAGTTTTCAGAGTAACTTACTTGAGAATAAATAATGACAGCCTAGTGCCTTTCTCTTATTTATTAAATTTTTCTTCGACACGGATATATATGTACGTATGTTTGCGTGTAAATACAAAATTTGCTTGTACAATGTCCGGGTACTGCTATGAAAGCTAAATATTCAATCAGAAATAAAATGTGCAAATGCTAATGATTTAATTAATGTAATATTTAAGAACGTAACATTTAGGTAAAAAATTCTAAAGCATACCAATCTCCCAATTTTTTGTTTTGATGAGGGTCAGAAACATATTCAACTTGAAATAAACAGTTGACAAAATTAAATAAATTATTTTGCAAAAGCCATGTACTAATGCGTCCAATTTGAAAATACTATGAACAAGAGCAAAAATTAAGCGCGAAATGGGAAATTTTTGTATCTCCCGATACATCTTCTTGTGGAGGTTGATGTATCGGGAGAAGTAAGTGAATCAGTTGATTTCTGAACGGATAAAAACAGGATTTTATACAATTTAAAAATCTTCAATTAACTAAATTAAAACTGAAACAATTTGTGCTTTCGTTAGCCCAACCTTTATAGGGCTGAAAGAAAAAGCACCTTGCGAAATTCATGCACAGCATAATCCTTTACGATCAGAAAATTGTAAAATTTTTTAATTTATCAAAACAGATCTTATAAATGTTATTTTCCTTATACCTTACTGCAGATATTTTGACGACATAATTGCTACTAATAACAACACTGAAATCGAAAAACTAAAGATCTATCCTAAATGCTAAACTAAACAAAACTAGCATCAATGATTATAGAAGCAGATTATTTGGACCTACAAATCTATAACCTCAACAAGATAGAAATCTTTGACAAAAGAAGACTATTCAATTTCAGTACCATAAAACTAGTTAATTGGCAATCAAACTTCTCCCAAAATATCACAAGAGCCACTGTCATTAATCAAACCAAAGATAATTATAAATATCTGTCGTAATAATCGAGATTTCTAAGAAGTAAAAGAACTTAAATTATTAATTAAAATGCTAAAAATAACAAAAATCTACATAGATTTATTAAAACGTAGTTCTCTAAATTATAATTGCCAATCTGACGTGCACTATTAAACTATTAATGTTCATGACAGGCTACGCCTAAATCTTTTATGCGATATAGACTAGATGCAATAACATTGTTGAATTAGATATTCTTTTCAGAAGTCTTTGTAATAATTTTGAATATGCTGCTTAATAATTTCTTTCTGTTATTAACAAAAAGGTCTGTGAAACTGAAGACCTTTTTGCCTAGATTCAAGGCAGGCCTTTGTGTGAAGATCTGTAACCTGCAACAGTAAACTTATTTCGTCTTCTTGCTTTTGTCTGTTATATTAAATATTACCAATGCATCTAGCATTTGAAAAATACTTCAACTTCAACTACTGAACAGATTTTTTTCTGAAGTTGTACTTAACAGTTTCACTGAAAAATTGTCGCTGAGAGTTTGCGCAAGTTTAGGTTAGTTAAAAGTGTATTCCAGCTCTGTGTTGTTCTTAGGTATAAGTTATGTGTATTATTCTTAGGTTCATACTTAGTTGCATGATTTGTTTGTATTTTCCTTAGGTTCATAATTAGTTGCATAATTTGTTTTATAAGTTAATTTATTCTTATTATTAATTATTAACCTAATTTTTTATATCAGTATAAAAATTTGGTTTCTGGTCTATAAAACGCTTGGTTTAAGACGAATAGCTCGTTTGTTCCATATTACATTCTTAGTATTTTATTTAATGAACTGTTTTGATAAACACGATTTTTATTACAATTTTTAAATCAAATAAATGGCTTTAGTACTGATTTTAAAATTTTTAGATTTTAATGGATTATGTTTTGTACGGATTTGAGCAAGGTGCCTTTTATTTTCCAGCATGTATGGGGTTGGGCTGATGAAGGCACAAATTGCTTGTTTTTAATTTAATAGATTTTTAAATTTTATAAATTGTGTTTTTATTAGTTCAAAAACAGGCTGATTCAATTACTACTCTTGATACACCAACTTTCTAAAAAAGACGCGCCGGGAGATATAAAATTTTGTCCTTTACATTTAATTTTTGCTCTTGTTCATAGTGTTTTGTAACTGATCGTTTACTAATTTTTCACCATGGTGTACTGCTTTTACAAAATAATTTATTTAATTTTCTCAACTCTTATCCCAAGCTGAGCTGTTTTGGGACCCTCATCAAAACTAAAAAAACTCAGGGAGATGGGATTAACATGCTTTAGAATGTTGTACCTAAAATGCTACGTTCTTAAATGTACATTAATTAAAGCATTAGCTTTTTTTTTACGTTTTATTTCTAACTGAATATTTAATTTCATTTTCTTTCCCAATTAAATAATCAGTTTACAAACCTCATGGGGGGATCTGTTTTAAAAAATACTTTCGTATTTTGAATGGTTTGTAAAACAATCGTCAGTAAGTTCGGAAATGCATGTAATGTCCGAATATAAAGTCGCTAAGTCCATGGGAAGGGAATTGAAAAAGCAGTGTTATTAGTATACTGGAGAGAGAATTTTTTATAAGTAATTATTGGTATCGGTATGTTCGGTTATTATGGAAATTGTGTGTTGCAAAAAGAATTCACAACTAGCGTTGCAGTTTTTACCACCCACCTCGAAATCCCGAAGTATACAGGCTGCAGTATTTTGTAATATTGAATTTCGCCTGTAATTAATGTGTGCCCGTGACATCGTGTAATAAACTTTATTTTATTAACTAAATAGCTAAAAATTTATTTCTGAATTAGGCCACAAAGTACTAAATAAATAAAAAAAATTCTAAATGCTGTTGTAAATATCTGATGTAAAAGTAAAAGTATATTGCTACGTAAAACTTCGAAAATAAAATGTATATCATCCGAATACAATATGATAAAAATGTATCAGCAGTATATATTGCGGAAATATTCTTTGCTACATAACATTAAGGTCATAATGATCTCATTGTAAGCAAACCTACATAGATAAAATTATAAAAAAATAGCTGTGAAGTACTTTTGTTTATTGCAGAAAGTTTCTTCGCCTTGCAAAATTTTAAATTAAAATATTTGACAGATAATTTGAATTTGAATAATTAGAATTCTGCCAGTCTTTCTTTAAAGTATATTATTATATTAATTAGAGGAAAGAATCATTCATGTACAGTTCGCATGCTATACTACTTTTGTGATGTTTTTGCTTACCTCAGAGACATCTGTAAATGAACTTACTTGAAAACCGCATATTGATTACAGATTTAAATTAACAGTTTTAATCCGGAGAACTGAAAACCATTGTAAGGGAATTAAATCTCCTCAAAATGTTGGCTAGTGTCAGAATGAAGTGAACTAATGAACTAATGAACAGGAGTCTTCCTCATTTATAGCTTTCGTTTGAAATACGGTCTTACTCATTTAGAGTAATAACAGGGCTTCGCTAAGAGTTAATATGTTTGCAAATATACGGTCATTTTGTTTTAATTTCAAATAATTTTTCCTTTTTATATTATTAAAAACACTGGTTTTCAGTTTTCCTTGTGATCCAAGCATGAAATTTATGTTTCGTTATATTTCTTTCATTGAGTATCCAGTCCCTATTGTTGAGCCGTGTGCTAAAATTCGTGAGTTCAGTATCAGTAATTTGGAGCATTTCACAGTTAAGTTTTTAGGTACGTAATTAAATTTTTCTTGTCAGTGCTGCACAACAGTCTCTAAAGTGTATTTCTCGGAACCCTGAAGTTCCATGCATTCTCTGGGGATTTTGCAAGAGAAAATCAAACTTCTATTTTTTTTAAAAATTTTTTTTAAGTACCATGTGGACCTCAAAACTGAACTAAATGATCAATTAAATTTTTTTAAATTTTCATTCTTGGCTTTTATTTCCATAATAAAATGAAATAATAATTTTCTTTTCATTTTTCTACATGAAGTACACGTAACAGATACGTTTTCAATGGTTTTTAACATTTACGTTTTTGAGTATAGTAGGGCTTCCACAAAAACGATGTGGTTTTATCGGTTTCCTTAGTTCATAAAATAGTTTTATAAGCTCTCTGAGTGGACAAACTGCAAAGGTCAATAGTCTACGGCAAACATAGTATTTTTTCAGAGCCAGAAAGGCTAAAGAACGTCAGAAAATTTTTGTTAAATCGGTGGGATTCAGGTATTTAGATCAGAGTTTCAGTATTTTATATTTAAGTTTTTGATGTTTCTGATATCCAGGCGTTAAACGTTGATATTTCGAATGGGAGCGCGTAGTATCAGTCCCATAGAATAACTCTGTGTAAGATAAAAATAATATATAACATTGCTGTCAAACAGAATCGTGATACAATTTGTGGAGACTATCAGGCTGCGTGAGTGGGAAACCTGAAAAGTCAACTGGAATTGAAATACGGATCTTTTGTTAGCCGGTAGATAATCTAACCATTATACGAAAAGTGCGTGCACAAAAATGAATGCAATATCTTTATTCAAATTTGCAAAAACATTATTTTACTAAAATTAGTATTATATGAGTGCAGTTTTAGAAGTGTCTGTTGTCTGTTTCAATGGACGTCAGTTTAACTCTGAAATTAGTCAAATCAGTATTACGCTGGTACTTCTAACTAATTATTTGAAAGAGGATTCATTTATTTTGACCACAAATTATAAGAAGTCTAAACGACGGCCAATAAAGAGGAAACTAAGTTGCTAAAATGTAATACAGCTACGGATTAAAGAGCAAATACTATTCTTTTATCCAAGATTTAAAATTACTATGAATGTATCATTGAATAATTGTTAATTTCTCTAAACGTATTCAATAGTTTCCTTTTAAGGGAAAACTTCTTAATATAACATAACTTCATAATTCTTCTTGCGATCTTCTTTCAAATTTTTAATGTAATTTTTAAAATTATTGTGGCTGCTAAAATAAAAATATACCGTGTTTACTCGCACCCCCGTTTTGAAGCGGAAAAAAATCGTCAAAAGTGTATAATATTGTGTTGTAGATTTCCCCGCATAATATTCGCACCTAGACTTTCACAATGAAAAACTGGCAAAAAAAAAAAAAAAAAAAAAAAAAATCGACTATAACGCAAGTAAGCGCGGCAAAAGAGAACTTACGTATTTCCAACAGCTTAGGTCCTTATGTTTTGTATAAACGTGCGTCTATTTTCATCGTAAATATTTGTCGAAAATACTTTTCAAATTCTCTGCTTTCTTTGCCTCTGCACATGTGTATTTTAGAATAACCACACTGTCTATACAAATTCCTATACACAGTAGTTCCAAAATTGTATGTTTCAGTAAAATTGCGTGCTGTAGTCTAAATAGAGTAAGAATTCATAAACCGCTGCTTAAAATTTCCAGCATTGTTGTTCTGAGACTATAACAAAAATCGTTGCTATAGTGTGGCAAAATATGCAGTATTCCCAGTTCGGAGGATTGTTGTCATTTATAAAAATTTATCTTTTGTTCCACATATGCTCATGATCTGATGAATGGTCACTCTTTCAGCTGACGAAGAAGAGGAGGAAGAACCCGAGCCGATGTTTGTGAGAGCCGGCGCTAATGTGACATTGCCGTGCCTACCCGGCGAGACCCCTCTTATCAGTCTCATCTGGTGGAAAGGCTACCGGAAGATAGTAGAAGTGCATGAAGAGCAGACTACGGTTTGGGAGGCGGAACCCCACGTCAATTTACTCAGTGATGGGCTCTTTCTTCGAGATGTTGTTTACGGAGATTCTGCTGATTACCAGTGCCAAATAAATGGAGAACAGCGAGCCCACCTGCGTCTTCTTGTTCAAGGTAAGTTTTCTTCCAACACTTTATAGAGGCCTTTAACAGTTTTTGTCGAAGGTTTAGAGAGAGAGAACCTGTTCCATAAAGTTGTTCTTGTATAACTTGTTCCGTGTATTATTTTCCTCTCTCTTTATATATATACATACATAAAGAAATTTAGAACTAATTTTCCACAAAGACCAAAAATTGAAATTCATAATCAATAAATTTTAAAAATCCTTTAAATGTAGAATGAGAATTCTAAAAAGTTAAAGTAAATCGTCACAAGAAAAACCAAAAATAAATAAAATAAAAAACAAAAACAACATGAAAGAGGAAGAATCCTATTAACTTCCATATAACGTCGCCAGGAGGAGTATACATCGGACTCAATTACAGTTCCTTTCCATAAGAAAATCCTTGCTTTTTTGTATCCAGAATTAGCTGATGAACCATTCCAATATATTTTTAATCCTAACAGTTCACCCGAAAACTCTGGTCCTCCCCAAAGCAAGGGAAAGAAAAGCAAAAATACAAAGTAAAATCATAAATGGAGATTTTCCCTGAATTTAAATTGAAAACTTACCCGTAATACGTAGAAAAAAGTGGTGAAAATACTACTTTCAGTGAATAAATAAATAAATTCCTTAAAATTAAAAACTATCTACAATGCAGCAAAAATTTTGGGGAAAAAAAATCGAGAAACTCCTAACAAACACTAATTTGAAATAATGAAAATTACCGTTAGAATCTAAGACGTCTAGGATTCCCAATTTGGCCTTTGTGGCGAAACTAAAAACTGTAGTCGAGAAAGCCATCTCCCAAAAGAAAACAGAAAAGAAAAGAAAAGTACAGCAGAAAAGAAAATTTCTGCTGGTACTTAGAATTCATTTAAAGATGATCAAATTGTGCATACACAATAATAAAATTAGATATAAATGAAAGGAAAAAGTTTTTGGGGAAAAAAAAAAGAGAACAAGCCGCATGTCAGTAAACCAAATAAAAATCTTAAAACTCTTATAAGCCACAAATAAGGTGAAGGTAACAATTTAAAAATAAACTAGGGGTTAATGTAGAGCCTGGAGAAAGCATTATTGTGACAAGTAAAAAGACTGAAAAGGAAACTGGTGTAGCTTAAAACAAAAGAAATTAAGATTTTGCTGCACTTACAGAAAATATAAAAAATAAGGTGAGGGCTGTTAGATATAATATGTTGCATTATAAATGCATGCCTTCATTTTATTTCTTGGAATCCTGGCGAACGAGCTAGTGCTTCTGTATAACGTGAACACGAGCCAGTTTCTTTTAAAAAATCCTCCCCGAAGACATCCCTCCCCATAGAGAGAAATCGTTTACGTCCTTAGCCATAATTCGAATGAACCAAACAATTTTATTTATTTTTTTAAGACTTTATTTGCTTTCTCATATTATTTTGTATCATATCACCATTTTAAACAGTACTCTGTTCCTCCTGTTTTGCACCCATTGTACATAAACTTGAATTTCGTGCTTGTTCTTCCATTTTGCAACTGTATGCTTTTGAAAGTTGATTCCCTTGATTATGAAGAAAGCACCGAGTAAACCATTCAGATATCGATAGGCAGCTGGAAGAGAAAATCGATCAGCATCTGAATGTTTACAGAAGTTAAGATTTGGTCTTCGCGATCTGAAACAGAGTTTCACCAAAAAATCTGAACAGTACTTCAGTAAACCAAAAGATCTAGACTTCGAGTAATAAATAGTAACGAACTGCCATGGAAAGGCAGGATTATTTTAAAATGATCTCTAATGTTCGTATTTGTTGAGCTGTCATTCAGGGGGCTATTTACCTTTTCATCTCTTCTAGTTTCATCTTCCACTCTTGAATCGTGTCGATTCTTCCACATTCATCCTTTTCACTCATGAGTAAACTCATCCGGCGGAATCTTTCGCGTTTCATTCTCTTTTCAAAAAGTCACTTGTTAAGATATCGTCATTATTTTACATTCGCATTTATGTTTAAAATATGATTAAGAGATTATCGAAAGCAAATATGCTCTTAAGCGTTAAAATTCAAACATATAAGGTAGGACATGATTTCTGTTTTTTGATGTGTTCTACTGTTTATAAACAATGAGATGAATTGTTTAGCATCAAAGAAGTAAAAAAGAAGTTTAAAATTTTGAATTTTTAAGATGAGCAGTTCTAGCTAATTTTAATATAACTGATATTGATATAAAAGCACATGTTTTATAAAGTGTAATTTTGTTCTGTTATATAAAAATATATTTGTAAAAGATACGACTCTTGCTAAAAAAATTTAAGAAATACAATTTTGGAAAAAATGAAACAGGTAGAACGAACAAAAAATTAACCCGATAAAGCTATAGATTAAAAAAAAAAATTAAATTAAAACGTCAAACCTAATCAGAGCAGGTGTGGAAAACTGGTTTATTGTCGCAAATGCGTAATATATAAAGTTATGCTCAAGCTCAAATAAGCCTTTCTTGTAATAAATAAAATTCAATTGCCTAGTGGGTCATTGATTTAATCCATTATAAACAAGAGGCTGTTTGCTTTAGGAAGGAAGCTACCAGGAAAAATATTTTGAGAGAATAGGTTAATTTTCAAATTACACATGGGAAGTGTCCAAAAATTACGCCCAACCAACCCATTCGCTATGAGCCGTATTATGACAGGCAAAGACGGTATTATCAACTTTGTTACGTGTGGGCACGAATATATTAACGGAAACCCAAGGAACAGTGAACTTATTTTGTAGTAGTTAAGCAAAATTTTCAGAGTCGGGAGTATCTTTTATATGAAAGCTACAAATTTTACATTATCATATTGAAAGGGATTATTTGTTGATCTATATGAAGGACGAAAATATGGGAACCGATGGAGCTGTAAAATTGATTGCATTTAACAGAATTCGACTCAGCAATGGAAACATGCTTGGATAATTTTAAGAAAGTAAAACGGTTTCAGCATGAAAATCATTTTCAGTTTCAGTCAAGACACATATTTTTTACATCAATGAATTTGTATTGGAAATGTATTTCGAATGCTGTGTTATATAAATACGAAGTATCTGAATATCTGAGGAGTACTTTTAACTAAAATGGTTTTCAATCTTGCAGTTTTAATCGATTTTTAATTGTCATTTTCCCTCTGATACACCCCTCTTTAGAGTTCAACAGAAGTCGATTGGTATTTTTTCGGGTTTCATTTTCCTTTATACTAGTCTTACGTTGTACATACGCATTAATCTTACTTTTCGCTTGTAACTTTTAACAACTGTGGGAAAAATTCAATATGGGAATTCAGAAAATTATTATTAGCGATGCTAAGATTATTACTATTAAGCAATGAAATGTCACAGTGCTTCAAAAGAAGATTTAGATTTTTTGAAGATAGATTAACATTATGCTCATATCCTGGTTCAAAAATAAAAGCTGCAATTCAGAATTAAGGGTGTCGCTGATAGGAAGCCTTTATTAAAAAGAAGTTATAGGAAATGTTAATCAATGCTTAATATCATCCTGTGGATGAAATATTTATTAATTTATTAAGTATTTGATCAAGTGTATGGCAAACTGATATTCAGCATTTATAAAGAGAAGAAAGGGTAATCAAAAGCCTAGAAGTTATAATTTCGTTTTTCCGACTGTTCCGAGCGATTAAGGCATTTAATCTTCAAGTTGTTCCTATATTATTCATAACAATGGAGCCATTATTCCTAACTGTAATTTACTAATGCGAATCCCGTTTTGTTTTCAAATGGTTTTCATTAATTACAGTAATGGTATACATATTTGTAGAAACTATTAATAAAAACAGTTGTTATGAACGTTTTATTATTGATGTCTATGTGCTATAGTATTAAAAAGCTTATTTTTTAACTCGCTCAGCTTTTATACCGATTAGAAATAAACTATTATAATATGAAAGAATAAAAGAAATGAAATGAATTTGTAAGGTTTTAGTTAAACTAACAAAGTTTTATTTTAATTTAAATCTTTCTATCTCTTCTCTGTTTCAACTTCCCGTCAGAAGAAGCGCGCGTTTTCAGCTTATGCTAATTTGAAGTACAGCCAAGTACTATTTAAACCAGAGGTAGAAACCTCTCAGTGTGAGAGAGCTTTTAGTCTCAGATCACGGTCATTCTGTTCGACGTTCGCATGACCAGCTAGCAGCTAAAATTATAAGCCATAGTGCTTACTACGTGATTGCATATTGAAATAAATTGAAGTGCGCTAGTATTAGTATTTCTTGCTACGCACCATTTAGTTAGAGGCCAACTCCGCGATTTAGCTCTGTGAGCAAGGATTTAATTAAATTTATATTTAGCTTAGTTTAAATTTATCTGATTGTTAAGTTAGGCCCAAGTGTGGTCTTTTACTTTCTGTATCCCTCCCGAGTTGGGAAGTGTGTAAATAATATTGCTTTAATAAAAGAGGATTTTAAATCCCTTTCAAGTGCAGTTATTCTTCAGCATAGTATCTACAACAGAACACAGCTGATTTCAGCTCCCTGTTCCAGATCAGGACGTTAAGGAGTTACTTCAAAATGTTTGCAAAGCACATGCACAGAACACTCAGTCCTGACAAATTATTTGCTGATATTTCGGAAAATTTCGTTAATCATATTAAAAAATATGAATAGGATTTGAAGCCTGGATGTTATTATTTGTTAAGGAGGATATATATCTATAGTAGAATGAGAAGCTGATAGTCAGTCTGTTCTAATATTTATTTGAAGAAAAAATATTTCAGGCTGTACGGTTATTAATATTTAAATTAACCAGGTTTTTCTGATTTGGATCTTTTAAATTCTTCTTTCCATTTTCCTCACCAGAATGTAAATGACTATAGTTAGTATTTAAACTTAGGTTTTTGGATTGTAAGACAGAACACATATTTCTGGCCTGCGTGTGCACGCTAGGTTTAGTTCCTGCCAGCTCTAATAAGTTCTAACTATTCAGCCTTGCGTTATATTGCTGCCAATACTTGATTTTGATATGCCGGGGGAGTCACTGGCGGATCGTTAATTAATTAAATGGGAGTTCACAAAACAAATTTCGAAAATTAAATATGTAGATCCGATATAACTTACAAGTTAAAACGCATTTTCGTTTTCGCAGTTAAAGGTAAAAAAATTCCCTCATTGGAATAGTAACAATAATTAGCAACAGTTTCTAGGTGTCTGAAAACGTAGTGTGTAAGCTGTTTTTTGTGATAATTTGTTGTAGACTAATGGCATCAACCATATTTCTGAAATCTGATCTTCTGTAAATTACTCTTAGTTCAGTTTTCAAACGAGCCTTCTGTAACATAAAATAAACATTAGTTGTTTGGTTAAGAATCTGAGTTAGAAACGTTTTTTCGTACTTCTGGAATTTTTTAGCTTTGAGGAAAGAAACAGCAGAATAATGAGGAAAAAAAATCTCTGTTTTATTTAATTCATGATAACATCGTATATATATATATATATCTTTAGCTGCTGCACTTCTATTTATATGAATATTTTTTCCTTTTCCTTTTTCTTGAATTTTGTTATGATTCCCATATCTCCTCTGTCACTGTGTCTATTGTTTTGTTTTCTCTAATGACCGCTGGAAGACGTTTACTTGCTTTTCTAATGAGTGCATCAGTTAGTGTTTTCTGAAACTGGTTGTGTAATACATCGACATGTGGCATAATACTATGAAACACTGTAAGCCAAAACACGAATTCCGAGTCTTTTAACATACGGTGAATAGCCCTGCCTGATTTATTGCTACAGCTTCTGTAGATGTTGACTCTATTCTTTTTTCCATGCTTTGAATCAGCTGCTTCCTAAAACTGTATTGTTAGTTCGAGTCTTGAAATCCATCTAGTAGCTGAACTATGAGGTATCCTTTTTCTGACACTTTCATCTGAACTCCAGCGGGATGATCACTCATCACGCTTGCACCGTCGTAGCTTTGAGTTATTAATTTCTGGGGTTTGTCTGTTTTTCCAATTTTGCTTGGATACATTCAGTTATAGATTTTAAATCATGCTAGTTAATTTATGAATTCCCAGAACCTCTCAACCGGTTGTTCATTACTTAAAACATTAATAAACGGCAACCTATTGGGAATTGGATGACACATCAGTAGGTTCATCTACTATTAATAAAGCAAAACTTGCTTTTGAGATCTCAATTTTTATGTGGTTTGGACAAATAGTTAGCATGCAGTCTAATAAATTATTCTGAATTTCTTTTGATATTCCTTTAGAAACAGTGGCGCTAGTCAGATGGTCTTTAAGAGACGAATCGAATTCTGCTGAGAAGTTTATAAGACCTCTGAAAACTCACGGATTTAATGAATCCTCGCTTTCATCATGGCTTCGAAGTGCAAGCTCAAATACACCGCAAAACAGAATGCAATCAATGTATTTTGTCAGAACATAATGATTTTGGGTGCGTCAGAATATTTGAACGAAATGCACTAGCCAGTTGTTGTTGGGAATATGTCCCCTTCCTAGCAAATTAAATTCTAAAATGGAAATTAAACGTGATTGTGAGTATTCATGCTTTTTTATTTTCTGAGCGAGATGTAGTAAATCAGTTACACCGTAACTCACCTTACCTGAATCACCATTCTGTTTTACAAAAAGAAGACATGGGGGAAAAAAGAAAAGGGGGAAAAACAACTTGTTAGTTGATTCGCATCCATAAATCTATGAACATTTCGTCACCTGGATAAGATTTAGCAAATATGTTGGCTTGGGTGATTTCAAAAATATAATTGCTTTAGTTCCGAAACGCTGATTTTGCTAAGTGCCACACACTGAAGATGCGCGAATGGAATGGTAACAGCGAAGCCTTTTCTCCTCCCGGGTCCTTTATCGGCTTCTGTCATAGAGGCAGGAAGTAAGTAACCTTTCTTACCTCCATGGCTTCTGTCCTCATAAACTGGCTTTCAAGGGCATTTCTTCGATCGCACATGCGATCAAGGAAAAAGCAAGTACTCTGTGCTGCAGTAATCCACACTACAGTACGTTAGGTACGTATTAACGCATTTAAAAAGGGGGGTGGGGAGAGAAACACGTCTTGGAATTTGCCTAAAATCTGGAAATGCATTTAATATGTTTTTAGAATTATTTTTTAATAAGTTTATTTCTCCGTGTTTCTTTGGAGACTTCACGTGCTCATGTGAACAAATAGAGAAGCCGCCAATGGGTGGAGTTACTGAGACAGCTTAGAGTATATTTAACTCGTTTAGTCTTTGACTGCTATTTCACGTTTTAACTTGAAACTGACTGTTCTATTTAATTACATCATCACGAGCTGTGGTTGACTTTGTTAGCACAAGAAAGTGCATTTATGTTCTAAATTCTGTTTAAATGAATAGGTTTATTTAATAGCTTTCCCTGATTTCAAACCTAGCGATAATTTCATGTCTGTTAGGGGTTTTGGACTAACTAACTCTCACCGGATCAAGTAAAACCAAATGAGATTCCTATTTAAATATTTTTACATAAGAAATACTTATTCTCGTAATTATAGATACATAGATGTTATTCTCTTCGTAATTTTCAATATATGTATATAGTATTTATTTTTATAATTAAAAAATCTTTGAAAATGAGCTTCAGATAGCCGTCAAAATTATATTTTAATATTCTTATTTAGGAATGTGTTTATCATCGCTTTTATGTTTACGAAAGTTATTTCCTTCTTTACTCAGGCTCTCTGTATTCAAGTCTGTTGAGACCAATGAATAGAATGATCAGCATGGTAATTCATTCCCAGTTTCAAACCTGTTGAATGCGCTGGCTGTGTAAGTTGCAGTGAGCTATGAAAATGTTAACAAAGGGCTCGTACTTTATTTTATGAAAACAAAGTATCAGATGTACGGGAAAATCGTTGAGGACTGGTAGTTCAACCTGGGATTGAATCCCGGTGAACGAGCTGGCTGCATCGTTGGTTATCGGGGTTTTCCGTACGTTAACTTAAATAAGAGCCAATTTCCCTAATAAAGTCCACGAAGGCATCCCTCCCTGTACGGAGATAGCTCTGGAGTTGCTTTGCCTTAATAAATTAACCTAAGCCTAATTAAATGCTTCACTTCTTAAAAAGATAGAAAATTCTTAAAAAGACAGAAATAGTTGTAAATAAACAAGAAAATTTAGAAGTCAAACACCAAAAATCAGCGTTATATTTGAAAATTTTCACAGGACTAGTTTCTATGGTTTTACCGAACCATCATCCTCAGCTGCGAAAGGCCAAATGAACGAGATATGATATAGTCATAAGATAAGCTTCATATTTATTATTATTATTAGATTATCTTATCTTACGACTACATCATATTTCGTTCATTTGCGGTTTGGCAGCTGAGGATGGTGGTTCGGTAAAACCATGGAAGCTAGTCCTGTGGAAATTTGCAAATATAACGCTGATTTTTGTTGTTTCACTTCTAAATTAATATTTGTTCGGCGTGTTATCTTATTCTAAACAAGAAAATGTTTAAAAAATAAAAAAATAAATTAAATTTACAAAAAATATTACCATTATTAATTACATAAAACACTGAATAAATTTATGCAATCCAAGCTGCTGCATATGATGTTTTTCGTTCTGATCAGTTGATCTTCTACAATTAAAATATACACACAATCCTTCTTTATTCTTAACATGATTAAGTAATTAATTTCACGTTTGATGGTACGAAGCCTTTTATAAACTATAACACTTTTCATAAACATTTACAGTACTAATAGTATTGTTCAACTGTAATTAGCTCGGATTAGCTGTTTTCAGCGATGTTTTTCAAGCTTTTGACTCCATCTCAGTCAGTATGTTATAAAGTTTCATTTAGTTTAATTAACTAGTTTTTTATGTTAATTGCTTTTCTGTCCTTCTTGTTTCCCATTTTCCTACCAGAATTAAAATTTCTAGCTCGTGTGCATTCAAATGAGGTAGCAAAGAGATAGTATTTAAAGGAAGACTTTAGAGCGTAGAATAAGAGCGTGTTCCGCCTGCTGAAGGCCACATTGCTAATTTGATTTTCGCGGGATCTGTGTTTTGCGGCGTTCCGTTGTCCTCGCCATTTAGGATTGTCACGCCGACGTTAGGTCAGAAGCAACTTGCGCGTTTCTCTATCTGTGTAGCCGTTGGGCTAACTTACATTTGCTAAGTTAAGTCAAATTAATTGTTTTTGATTTAAGCCATAAATGTTGGCTATTCTGTAAGCATGAGTGGTGCCTTCTGTTAACTTTTAATTGCATAAAAATGTCCTTTTACGCACTTTCTCAGTCTCCGTGATATTTTAGAAAACATAGAGATAATTCGCTTAAGGTCTTAGAAGTTTCATACAGTTGATGCTGTGGGGTAGTGACCGAAACCGCTACGCAAAACCCCGGTTGATACAGGGTTCAAATGAACTGCTAAAGCCAGTTCTAACAATAACATGAATTTTAATAATATAAAAACATTAACATTCGTGGTTAATGACGATGTGGGACTTAGATACATTTAGTCCCATAATTTCAGAAAATCATTAAACAGGAAAGTACACGATTAACAGTATATACGAGGAGTGATAGTTCTAGCGAGCCATAATGCCCGTAGCAGCAGGAAAAGTCCTCGCTCTTCTCAGGGGATAACACCTTCCTCTCTCGCTGCTCCAAACCTTACTGTCGTTACCTGCGCTGAACTCCTCTAATAAAGATATTCACATCCTGACCCCGATGAAGGACTTCTTTATCTCTTTGTCCCTTGTAGTGGCCTTCGAGGCTGCAACCGGAATCATTATCAAAGGCACTTCGTTGCGACAGGATTTTTCCTGTGGTTTGTAAGAGGTACCAATATCCCTAAATCATTCATCCTAGACAAAGAACCTCTACGAGATCTTATCACAATGCTGCCAAAGAAGACGAGACTTTATAAGATGTCTATATTACTCGGAGGGGAGGAGAAAATTGCTAGGAGGTAGGCGAAAACAATGAAATGAATGGTAATAATGAAAGGTTAATTAACAGATAGATAGAATCAATAAAGCCATCTGATAATGATAATTTAATTCGCGATTATAGGTAGAGATATGTTATTAATAATTAAAAAATGTGCATACTGATATTATTAAATTGTTTAAGAATACATAAAAGAACAAGAGCAATTCTAAACTTAAAGCGTCCTATATAATTTGTCTTCATTCTGGTGCCATGTGCATCTATGTACACACTTTTGTAACTACTGATTTACAGTAAAAAGTAAATGAGAACTCTCTTTGTAGTTCAATTTTAGTTTTTATTGAAAGCACCTCTGTTGCTAAGCTCTTTGCGAAATTATGAAGAAAAATGTCAGGCAAGAAATGTTTTTTTTTTTTGTTCTTGCCTGATATATTGATATTCAACGAGATCTCAAAACAACTTTCTTTTAAAAAATATCTTCCCCTTAGGACCTCTAACGCACTCGTTTACTTTCCCCTTCTTGACCGCCATGGAGGTAAAAATAACCTACCTCCATGGCTAACCTTTCTTCCTACCTCCATGTTGACCGCATTGGAGACATCTTCCTCAAGCTTTTCAAACACCTCATGCAGCGGTCATTGTGGGGTGATTTTCGCTATTACTGTTTGTTGCCTTATAAAAGTTTGCAAATCCCTCCCTTTTTTTTTCTGTCTTTTTTTTTTTTTTTTCCCCAGGTGAGAGAGGGAACCCCTGCATTTAGTAAAGTGTCGTCTTAACAACGTTATGGACCCTCAGTCAAACTAGTATGCTGGGGCCCCTACGACAGCCACTCACAGAGTTTCAATGTAAATGAAATGTGTATGGATTAACACGGCGTTTTCCCTATGCTCATGGGGTTCCCGGGCAAGTGTGCAGCGAGCTCATGAGTTAAGATGGCCTGATTTATTGTTATTAATATTATTACTATATGCGATAAAATAAATTATTTAATGCGACGAAATTATCCGGTTAAAGGACTTTGGGTAAATAAGTGGCTGAAACACTTTATACTTCATTCCCGATAAAAAAGAATGACGGAATAAAGAAAGGACTGTAAACAATCTCAGCTCGCATTTTAAAAGAATATACGTTAAACATTTATAAGTGGCAGTAATTCCAAAGTGAAGGATATATATAGCCGCCTGAAATGAATTGACAATAGGAAGAAATCTCTCGCAAATTATTCCACATAAGGTAACCAAGAAGAGTTCTATTTAATAACAGTACGCCAGACCGGAGATATATACATGAGTATTTACATTTTCCTCAGCCAAGTTATACATAGTAATAGAAGCATCTGCATCTTATTACTTTCCTCAAACTAAGGAAAGATTTTAAGACTTTTATCACCGAACAAAATAATAATAATAATAATAATAAAAAGGATTTGGTGACAAGAAATTTCGACAGCACAAAACATTTCGCGGCACAAATCGCGAATATATTTCCCCATAAAAGTTAGCTGCTCGATAAATTTACTATATTTTTTAGTTCTCGCATTATTTAAGACTCCGAAAAATATCTCGTGTAATAATGAAATAACCTTCTTCTGTCAAAATTGAATGATTTCTGAAATCAACTAGGGACACTTTCCACCGTAAGAAATTTCCTTAGTCAGCCACGATATAATAATATAAGAATATTCTGTTGAATAACAGAATATCCTTATATTTTTTTTAACAAAAGATGTTAAT
The DNA here is from genome assembly GCA_000611955.2 of Stegodyphus mimosarum. Lineage (NCBI taxonomy): Eukaryota > Metazoa > Arthropoda > Arachnida > Araneae > Eresidae > Stegodyphus > Stegodyphus mimosarum. Next base: position 104,656 of record KK116113.1, read on the forward strand.
GAGAAAAACATTTCATATATTGATTACTGAAGTATATTCAGCATTTTATTTTACCTCAATCTATAAACAAAATTTTACATGGATCATTACATGACATAACAATTCTTCTTAGGCACAGTCATAAAAATCCTTGTTAGTTTATCATTATCACCAGGGCTTAATTTCTAAAGTGTCGGAGCCTTAATGGAGGCTGCCAGGAAAGACAAAACAAAAAACAAATAAATAAAAATATTATAAATAAAAATAAAAAGTAAAATAAAATGAAAATAAATAAAATTGCAATTAAAATAATAAACTATTGGTAATTAAAATAATGAAGTAATAAATAATAAATAATTGAAATTAAAATTCAATAAATATTAAAGAGTTAAATAAAAATTTAATAAATTAAAATACCAGACCTCTCTTCTGCGGCTGGTTTACAGTTTATCTGGGCTCCGCTTGAAATCAAGCCTGAATAAACATCATAATGGAAACACTTTTAAAGGGATAAGTGATCATTTTTCCAGCACACCAATGAAAAAAAGTAAAACGATTACAACTAATAAAATGCAGGGAATGCTAGGAATATTAATGGAGATTTCTATTCTGTGAAGAAAAACGTGCATTAGGATTTAAAGCTGCGAAACATCGCTTAACACGTCTCCTGGGTGCTAACGCCAATGGAGATTTCAAATTAAAGCTACTTCTTGTTTATCATTCCAAAAACCCAAGAGCGATGAAAGGAATATCAAAATCCATTTTACCAATATTTGGGAGTCTAATAAAAAATCATGGATAAGTATGAAAATTTTCCAGAATTGGTTTACTGAGTATTTTTGCTCGTTTGTTAAACGGTATTGCGAAATCAAACAACTTGAACCAAAAGCGCTACTTTTAATGGATAATGCTCCAAGCCATCCAACGAATTTATCTGACGAAACGATATACATTTCAGTCAAAGTGGTTTTCTTGCCGCCTAACGCAACCGCATTTATCTAACCGATGGATCAAGATGTTATATCAAATTTTAAAGCGTATTACCTGTGGCGAACATTTAGACAAATGTTTTTTAAAACAGATGGAGATGATAAACAATCAATAAGAGATTTTTGGAGGAACTACAATTTCATGGATGCTATAGAAAACATAAATTTTTCATGGAATGAGGTAACGGTAAATGTTTGAGTGGAGTTTGGAAAAACATTTGGCCAGATTTAAACAAGGATGATGACACTAGAAATTCTGTTGTTGATATCAACGAAATAGTGGAATTAGCGAAATAAACAGGTTTAGATGAAGTAAATGTGGAAGATCTCTGCAAGAAACAGCAGAAAGTTTTTCTAATATTGAGCTCAAGACATTAGCGGATCAAGAACACAAAAATATTAAAAACAGCGATTCTGAAGGAAAGCAAAAAGAATTTGCAACGGCGTTTCTAAAAACCAGTTTAGCTTCCATAACGGAAATTATGGACTTGTTTATTAAAAATGACGCAGATTCTGATAGGAGGTCAAAGGCAAGACGGAGTGCCATGAATGCCTTGTCTCCTTATCAACAACTTCTTACGGAGCACAAAAGAAAAATGCAAGTGACTTTAGATACCTTCTGGATAAAAAAACAGGAAGTTGGAAATGCAGAAAATCGGAATGATCTAAAATGTAAATGGTGACTTAAAATTTTATTTATTTTTATATATTCATTTGTTATATTTCAATATTTGTAAGAAATAAGTTTTTATTTTGTATTGTTCTAAAAAAAACTTATTTAGTGAACTTAAATAACAAAATACTTGAACAATTTTTTTACTTTATACCAGTTTTCCCTTAACTCCATTATTTACATGGTGAGATGACCTCGTTTAACGGTATTTCGCATAACGCTCTACTTTGGTGGAACGTAACCCCCGCGTTAAGCGGGGTTCTGCACGTTCTTTCTTTGCCTATGCTTGCTATCTAAATATGTCTCTGGCATGGTTGCTTCTGTTAAAAATGTAGTGTATCATCATCAAATATCAAGTGATTTTGTGATTCTTCCTTTAAAAGTTCCCGGCATCCTTCTACTGTATAATCGATATTTTCAGTGATCTTCCAACCTCAATTCTTCAAACCTTTTAATCTAAAAATATAATACGTCGTTATCAAAACTGTGGGATGCCCCCATTGTAATGTACCATACCGTAGAGCAATCGACTAGTAATCAAGATATGTTTGGATTATCAAGTGATTTTGTAATTCTTCAAAAGTTCCCGGCATCTTCTACTACGTAATAGAAATTGAAGTCGGTATTACTCTTGGAGGTTCAGTATTAATACAACCCACATCATATTTACTTTTTGAAAATATATGACTATAATTATTTAATAATTCATTTAATGGGCCATTTGTATGAGAATTTTCACACTCATTGTTTTCAACATTATTAAAACAGTTCTTTTCATTTTCAATATTTTCACTAGTTATCCACTTAAATTGATACACCTCATAAGTAGTAAGATTCAAATGCAATTTAAACAACCAAACAAAAGATGAAGACAATAATAAATAATTTAAATCAAATCTTATAACATAAACTATCATATTATTACTTAATCTTCCAATTGTTGTTGTTGTCGTGTCCCTTAACACATGGAACAATGGTTGCCAGAGCCTAATCCGAAGGGAGGTTGGACTCTCCTTAATATTAAGGAAGAGAACCCCGGGGAAGGATCCGGGGGTCTCCCATCCCTCTCTTCTCCCACGAATCCACACGAGAGTACTTTCAGCTCGCCGCATATTTAAAGTGCCGCACCGACACTATACATTTACAAACATCCATGTCTTCTCCGGGATTCGAACCCAGGCCCTTCGGTACCGTAGTAGGCTCCATTAACCACTATACCGTCTGGGTGACTAATCGCCCAGTTTTGCGTGACAATTAATTTAGTGACAGGAAGACATCCAGGTAAAGACAGTAGCTTTCTTGAAGTTTCAGTTTCGAAATTTTCGAAATTATCTATGCATCGTAAAGTGGTTCTTGAATATATATTAACATGACTAACTGTATAATAGCAGGAACATTATTATTCCCTACTTTAACATTTAAATTAAAACAGTGTCATTTTTTACGTGAAGTTTGATTTTGATATTGTGAATTTACATACACTCATTTCCAAAAGTTAAGCACGGAGAGGAAAATGCTAATTTCCGGAAGCCAATCAGAATTGAAGAGGATGCAATTCGCTGCAGAGGTAGACGGAAGTATGCAAATATGTTAGGTAACAGCCAATCTCGCTTTCATGTCAAGAAATATGCAAAAAATGGCAGTCTTATAAGAAGCCAGCTTTATGAAGGGTTACAGAAGTTGATTGTAAGTGCTGATAGAAGGTGTTTAAAACTTTCGTACAATTTGTTTTCAAGACATACGTGTTTCTATGACTTCCAGAAGACGAATGGAAGATTCTGAGCGCTGGCGTGCTGTGGGGCTCATTGAAGCAGGACAGTCGATCACAGATGTTGCTCTTTTCTTCGGCGTTCATCATTCTGTAATTTCACGTTTATGGAAACAATTCCAAACCACACAGACAGTTGTCCGAAGGCCCTTAGCCGGTCGCCCAAGGGTTACAACGCCCGCGGAAGATCGATATATTGCTATTGTAGCCAAACGGAATCGCAGAGCGACCTCCACACGTGTCACATCTATGGTTACAGCGTCCATTGGTAAGGCAATATCTGTAGCTACTGAATGCCGAAGATTACATGAGTGAACTTGTACACCCGGGTACCTCGAGCTTGTGTTCCTCTATCCGTCCAATCAAGAGGGGCACGATTACAGTGGTGCCGGGAACATGTCAATTGTAATGTGTCTGACTGGGGCAATGCCATGTTTACTTATGAGTCAAGATTCGCTCTGGAGCCAGATGACAAGCGTATAAGGATATGGCGTGAACAACGAACACGGAATCAGTCCCAAAACATCACCGAACATCACGCATTCCGAGGCGGAAGCATTATGGTGTGGGCAGGGATTTCATTATTATACCGCATCGACCTGCACATCTTTAAACGGGGTTCTTTGACGGCTGTCCGGTATCGAGATGAAGTCCTAGAACCCATTGTGAGATTGTACGCTGCAGCAGTTGGCCCTACTTTTGTTTTAATGGACGATAACGCACGTCTCCATAGAGCTGACATCGTCGATGACTACCTGGAGAGTGAAGGGATTGCGCGTATGGCGTGGCCAGCATATTCGCCCGATCTTAATCCCATTGAAAATCTTTGGGATGTTCTCGGCCGTGCTGTATTTTCACGTTTCCCACCTCCAGCCACTCATTTTGAGCTGGAAACGGCTCTACAAGAAGAATGGCGATTGCTTAATTCTGCGGTGGTTGACCATCTAATTGAAAGCATGGTCACAAAGTGTAAACTTTGTATACAGATGAGTGGGGATCACATATCCTATTAATGTCCTTTTTTTCATTTTATGCTGTTTATTTTCACTTTATACATAATTCTGTTTAAGTCTCCAGTATGTCATTATCTGATAACTTAAAAAAATTTAATATTGTTTTCATTTCTGTATATAATTATTGATTTTGTTTTATGCATAAACATATATGCTACTTTCCTGCCGAATTTTGTGTTAATCAAAGCAGTATCTGTTGATTTGTTTGCATTTTACATCTTCGTGCTTAAGTTTTGGAAGTGAGTGTATCTCAACGGCGGGCATGAATGAACATTTCTAAAGACGGGTTTTGGGTAAATAAGATCTAGGGTAGAAAGGTCTTGGAGTGTTGTATCTTGGATAATTAACATATGAAAGAGGATTCTGCTTAGGAACTGCTGGGCACATTACTGGTACATCCTGGTTGTGGAGGTGAAGTTCGAAATAACTTTATTGCTAGGGAAATCTAATTTTGAAGCGTGTTTATATTTTGAACAGACAATAGCATACGATATTGCTCTGGCAAACCTTGTGTTAAAGACTCAATAATAATTTTATCACTTAAATGCAATACAGAATCTAATTTTTATTTTTGATCGAAATACCAATAATCTTTAAGTTAACCCTTTGGCTACATTTGAAGAATCTGAAATTTTCATATAAATGTGTACTTAAAGGGTTAATATTGTCTTTGATATACATAACCGAAACAAAGTCTTCAAATGTAATATTTTCTGAACTAAAAGAGTAAGTTACAAAATTTTCTTTTAATACATTCTAATCCTCAATTTCAGCACATTAGCGGATATAAAATCGTAAGGCCTCTCTTTTAAAAAAAATCTGGAAATATAGTTAATTTTTTTACCATAAATACCTTTTGCACAGTATTTTTTTCCCCAAAAAAACATAAAGTACTTATCAACAGAAAGATACTTTGTGTGAACAAATACCGGAAAGGTAAATTTACCCTTATCAGAAGACTCAATTTTGGATGTTTCATGGGATTATTTTAAGGTTGTCGACGTTGTCTGCGTTCAAATTTTTTCAAAGACTCAATAAATTTCTTAATTTAATCATATAAACGCAGCATTAAAAGCATTACAAATAAATCATGAAACAACACAAATTACTCACTTATAAATTAAAAGTTATTTAAAATAAAAGACTTAATTATTACACTTTCAAATTGTAATAATAATGTTTTTCTCTTGTTTAAAACCAATAATTTTCAATGCCAAGTGTAAAGAGTTCACCATGGATTTCAAGGATACACAGCTTTCATTTTTAGACCCCCCCCCAAAAAAAGAATGTTTGATTGTGCTCTCGATGATACTGAACTTACAGACGAACTCTCGTTTAAATATGATTGAAATTATAAGAAAATAATTTCTCAGAACAATTCACTTCCGATTCATTGATGAGTGACCTCGACCAGATTCGAAAACACTTTCTTTTTTCCCTCAAATAAATTAGCTTGAGCTACAGTCGTAAATGCCCCGCTTTATTTTTGTTCGTAGAGTTTTGATTTTTCAGGTACTTTATCCATTGGATTTTGCGGCAGCATTTCACATCCTAGTTGACTCTATTAATTGTGGTATTTTGGTAGATGATTTGAGGATTAGAAGATAACGTTGATACACTAGATGGCATAATAACAGAGAACACTTGCAAACGTTGGCGTAAATAACAAGACATAATTTTATTCCTTGATAACTAATTCTGAGAACACACATTCTCATTTACGCATCGCAAAAAAGTAACCAACACACATTAGCGCAGTGAGAGGAAGGCAGGCAAAAGTGAGTGCGCATTTCAGCAAAGGGTATTTAAAGAGTTGATATCTTTGCTAAAATTTTGGACAGTGATTGGACCAGAGCTAATCGCACTGCTGGATTAATAAGGTAACAAAATGCGGATTAGTTTTCCGATGACGTAGTTTAGATTTTTAATTTTAAGACGTGAAGGGAACCTAGCCACATGAAAAAGAGGAATTAAAAGGACTTGCTAAACTATAGTAGTCTTCATTCATATCTCATATATGTAACTGATGACCATATTTATAACTAAAATACACGCACATATATGTATTTGTAGAATTTACTTCATCATAGGATTTAGCTTAAGTCTTTGCGGAATACAGTGGCAAAAACACATCATAGATCAAAGTGACTGTTTAACTAATACATTTAATGAGGTTTATCAACGATCCACTTGCATATTTAGATGAAAATGGAGGAAAATTAATTAGGGGATGTAGAGAAGTTCACATATTTTTTGCAGAACAACGTTTTTCATTTTTAATGGCGGCCTCGTCTTTTTTTTTTTTATCACAAAAAAGTTCCATCTAGTGGCGGCATCCAGCCCCACTAGATGGAACGTCTACTAGATGGTCGTCGACGTCTGCATCCCGTCGACATATATATATATATAAGGAAATAAATCTAATATAGAAAATCTGAAATAAGAAAATAAATTTCTAATAAATTACTAACTTAATTAGCAATAGCTCTTTAAATTTCTTCTTTAGATTTTTATGTGCCTCCCGCCTAGCATGTTAAATGTATCAAAATTTCTCTCGATTGCGTCATTTTTACATCAATCCATACATGTGACTTAATAACGCTGATAACGTAATTAATGCTTAATCTAAACCGAAACTTTGACGTAACTAATTCGGAACCTGAACTCAAAATTTCGACAACTGAAACCTGCCATATTGGTCAACTGCGCATTTTTGCTTCTAGCTATCTTCCCGTTGAGATGCTACTTCTCTCGCTTAGCCTCTGCTAGCTATTGTCCATTTTTCTAAAAATATAATCTGTTTAAAATTGTGGGGTGCATAGCGCACTCACAATGATGATGTGCAATGAAAAAGAATATGTCTTAAAAGTTAATTATCAAAGAATAAAATTATGTGTGTAATTTACGGCTACGTCTATCTTCAAATGTCATCTTTCTAACTACACGGTGAAGCCTCTCCAAGTTAATACAACACAAAGAACCATCGCCTGTCCGTTTTCCAAGGCATCCTATTACATATTGTACGTCATCCAGTTTTGATTTGCGTACCTGATATCGTACGCATTTACCTTCTGTGTATTGTGCATTAAATTTTTCTATATTATCTATTGTTTTTATCTCTTAGCTTTATTTTTATTTATTATTGTTACATAATTTATTGACTTGCATATACACTGCTGGACACCGTAAATGCAACACCCTGAAGGAAGCAGGCAAATAACGTGAAATTTACAACATGCATTAGCGGAGATGAGATATGCAAATGATTAGAATTTCAGCTCAGACCACATCACGCGCGCCTGTGGCACCACGTCAAAGCGCTATTTAAGGCTTGGAGTTTTTGACGATTTCAAGTTCGGCAATTGTGTCTTTCTTGTGGTTTTTTCAAAAAAAAAAAAAAAAACGATCAATTATGCCTCGTAGTAAACAGTGATCATCATTTGATCAAGTATCCGAGTTCGACAGAGGAAGGATAGTGGCCTACCGAGAGTGTGGATTATCTTTCAGGAAAATCGGTAGTCGTGTTGGACGAAACCAAACAACTGTAATGCGGATATGTGACCGTTGGATGCAGGAGAGTACGACGGACCGCCGTGTTGGATCCCATCCACCTCAGTGCACCACTTCACGTGATGACAGGAACATTGTGCGCATGGCAGTGACGGATCGCTGAGTCACATCACGAACCATAGCTCAGCACATTCAGTCTGTAACGCATGATCCAGTGTCTGCGCGTACCATTCGACGCCGTTTACAGCAGAGTGGTCTGTCTGCAAGACGTTCATTGCTTCGTCTACCCTTGACGCAGAACCACAGACGTCTCCGCCGCCAATGGTGCGATGAAAGAAGGATGTGGACGGCAGTAGGGAATGAAATTGTCTTTACGCTTCTGTCTTCAACACCACGATAGTCGGATTCGAGTCTGGAGACACCGTGGAGAGAGGATGCTGAACAGCTGCGTTATGCACCGCCACACTGGTCCTGCACCGGGTATTCTGGTATGGGGAGGTATTGGATATCACTCTTGCACTCCTCTAGTACGCATTGCCGGTACTTTAAACAGCCAGTCCTACATCTCCGAGGTGTTGGAGCCAGTTGTCCTTCCTTACCTTCAGGGCTTGCCCACAGCCATATTTCAACAGGATAATGCGCGACCACACGTGGCACGCATTGTCCAAGAGTTCTTCGTCAATCGCCAGATTGAATTGCATCCCTGGCCAGATCGCTGTCCGGATCTTTCGCCGACAGAAAACATGTGATCCATGGTTGCTGACGATTGACCCAGATTACATCCCAAGCTGCCACACCAGATCAACTTTGGAAACTTGTGGAAGCTGCTTGGTCTGCTGTACCCCAAGTACAAGGTCTCTTTGAATCAATGCCGAGGCGTGTGGCAGCGGTGACCTCCACCAATAGCGGCTACTCTGGCTACTGATTCTGGAAGGAACCACACTTCACAGAAGTCTATAAATTTAATCATTTGATACTTGGTCAACATGTTATCTACTAAATAAATTTTGTTGTGATATCTCTCGTCTTTCTTGGTGTTGCAATTTGGGTGGACAGCAGTGTAGTTGGTTGGTTTATGTTTTGAAGAGATTGCCTAATTATGCATTATAAAGACATGATTTAAAAGCATGATGTAAACGCATGAATTTTGTAGACTGTGGTATAATTCTGCCCTCCGTCATCAAGGAGCCCCTTTCGCATTTATTAATTACAATGAGCCAACACAATAAGATACTTTGTAAGAAATAAATGCTCCCTTCTCATTTTAGTTACCTTTTGTTGGCATTAATGAATGCTACGTATGGCAATACTAAACAAATGAATTAACTAATATTTGGAATACTATTTAAAATGATTAAAATTCCATAATGTTAAAGATACTTCAGCAAACAGGGTGAGAGAGATTAATGAAATATGGCCACAGAGTTGATATTCGTCAAATTATTGGGCAGTGTAAACAATTTTTATAACGCTGAGCTATAAATATCTCCGTTTGCTAAACTTTATTCGCTGTAAATAGTAATCTTTGCTTATTTTTACTGCCTTGTACGAAGTAAAAAGGAAGTATTGTAATCGCGAAAAATTTCGGATATCATATTTCAACGAAAATATCCATTTTGATCGCTATCAAATGCAACTTAACAATGTTTTTGCGTGATATCTGAACGTAAGGACAGAATAAAGGACGCTTTCTCTCCCAGAAAATTATAAAACTGATTTAAAATGGATTCTGAAGAGGTTTTTTCGTGACGTCTGTGCGTATGTATGTATCACGCATAACTCAAAAACGAGTAGGCTCATAACGTTGAAATTTTGTAAATAGGATTGCTATAACATGCGGGTTTTCACCTCCTATTTTGGTTGCAGTCGACCGCACCAAAAGTATATAAATATATGTATATACGCTGGTGTGCAAAAATTAAGGACGAGACGGTTTTTTCAATATAACTTTGTACAAAAGCTTTCCAAATCAACACATTTAATACCGTAAGATCTCCAATACGTAAGGACATGAGTAATGTAAGCAACACTTACTAAAAGAGAAATCAGAGGGATAAAAAGAAGCTTTATTGAAAAAGTAGCATGGAGCGCAATGCGACTGAAGGCCGAAACATCCCTCTGATGGGTGTCCAGCAAGAAACATCCGGTCTTTAATAGGGGATATGATCTCGCCTGACTGCTAGGCAAGTTTCACATCATTTGTGCATGCTGGACATGTGGTTGTTAATGAGCTGTTGAGACACTGCTGCTCGTTCCTCTTGTAGCACCAATCGCAGTTTCGGAATCGTTACTGGCGATAAGTTACGTGCTGCCACGGGTCTCCCTAGTAAGTTCCGTACATGCTTGACGGGATTTAGATCCAGAGACCTTGCCGACCAATCCATGTGTTCAATATCTTCACTCTCCAACAGCTCTTCGACAGTAACTGTGCGATGAGGTGGAACGTTGTCGTCCATGAAGAGGAACTGAGGACCCATAGCCCTTGTGAAAAGACGCATGTAAGGAAGAAGAACCTCGTTACAATAGCAGTCCCAGGTGACGAACCTCCTTGGGAGATATGAAGGTCGGTCCGGTTAACAAGCATTATGTCTGCTCGAGCGAGAACTCCGCGATCTTCAAAACAGTCCCTTTTGATGATGTTGAAGGGGTTATTGCGTGTTCCTCGCTCTGTCCAGATGTGTATGTGTCTAGAATCGCAACTCAGACTAAATCTGCTCTCATCTGTAAAGAGTACTCGTCCCCATTCATTGTCTCTCCAATTCCGGTGTTCCCGGCACCACAGAGAACGACTTCTCCGATGTGCAGACGTTAGAGGTACACACCGTACAGGGCGTCGTGCAAACAGACCACCACCGTGCAGTCTTCTGGCCACGGTAAAATGCGATATCGGTCGTCCAGTCGCCTGTGTCGTGTGTCTAGCGATTTCTCCCATAAGTTAGAAATTTAACAATTCATTTTCAGCAGTTAAATCTCTTTTAAGAGAAACTCATAATTCACTTCATTAAATCAACAGCTGACCTTCTAAGTATCACATTTGCTTTTGAATGAATAAAGAAATAAAATTAACTGTGGTGCTGAACTCTTTTATGTTTGCTTTTTACTTCCTTGTACAAAGTAAAAAGGAAGTATTGTAATTGCGAAAAATTTCTGGTATCGTATTTCAACGAAAATATGTGTTTTGACCACTATTGAATGCAATTTAATGATCTTTTTGTGTGACAGAATAAATAAGGACAGAATAAAGGATTTATTTCCCGCAAATAAACTATAAAAGTGATTTAATGTGGATTCTGAAGAGATTTTTGAACGGCGTATATTTGTACATACGTACGTATGTATGTATGTTTCTCGCATAACTCAAAAATGAGTAGCCTCAGAATGATGAAATTTTGTATTATATAATCAATGAAATCAACTGCTATAATATGTAAATGAAATGTGCACCACCTATTCTGGTTGCAATTGGCCGCACCAAAAGTAATATACGTATATATATATATATATATATATATATCTTCACTCTGTTACTCAGCTCAGTGGGCTCAGTGAGCTCAATTTCTTTAGTCTAATATGTTTGTAAATTGTCCATTTTTTGCTTTAAAAATGATTGAATTATGCTGTTCTCTTCTTCCGGTTAAGGTTTTTGTGCTTTTAATTAACATGCATCTTATAGTTCCAGAACTATCAACAATTTAAAAGTTGTTTAAATGCGGCTAAACCTAATTATTTTGGCCATAGCGGCCATATTTGTTTAAATTTGAAACTTAGCTAAATAGTGGATTGGTTGCCAATCTAAAGTAACTCAGCTTCGCAACAACAAAGATAACGCCTTCTTTTATTATTGTGAATTAAATCATGCTTAATCCATTGTGAAATTTATTCAAGGAAATAAGTGTTTGAGATTTACTTCGTAATTTTTAATATAGATATTTTGAGGTTTTATGTATTTTTGCCTTGTCGCGAAGTGAGAGCTGAATTAATTGAAGGAGAAATACTGAATTGTCTGTAAAAACCTTTCTTTTCTTTTTTCTTTTTTTGTTTATGTTTTTAATTTCTCTTATACATCGTTTTAGATTTATCGCAGTATTTTAATAGAACATGTGGCAACGATTAGATAATTCTTCAGATGACATACATAATTTTTGTGCATTGGGAGTTATAAAATGAATGAGTTGTAACTCTTTTAAGTGAACCTAACGCCAGAGTGTCGCTATGGTAAACAAATATAGTGAATTTTAAAGAGTGCATTTATTCTATTGTGGTTTATGCGCTGTCGACGAAGTAGATTTAATTCAATCCAATAAGTTTAAATGAAATGCAAAATGCGTATAATTTAATATTCCGTACAAGTCATGTGATGTACACATCAGATTTTTTATAAAAATGGATCATAAATAAAGATCACTGAACTTTATTTGATTACTAAGTTTTTTTTTCTCTAAAAGTGTTCTATTCCATTTTTTTTAGATGTTCCGGAACCTCCTGGAATGCCTCTGATCATTAGCTTCACTTCTCGGTCGGTCAACTTGTCTTGGGCTCCAAGCATCGACAATCATTTCAGTTCTATAGTTCATTACATCATTCATACTCGGTAAGACTCATTTACGAGCATTTCATAAATTTTACACTGCCCAATTTTGCGTAACCTTTTTATTCAATTTATGTTTTTAAATACAAAAGTTCAAAAAGGCACTATAACTGCTACCTTTACTGATGTTTAACAAATATGAGAATTATTTCCTGAAGCTATGCATTCTTCGCTAATTGGTATCTGGTTAACTCTGCAGTCAAAGATTTATTTCATGGTTTAAATAATGCTTCAATTTCATTGCAGCCCGCCGAAGCTCGGCGCCAGTACTTTTGTGCTTTTGACACGAATTATAATTTTAGTTGGAGTCTGAACTAAGAATTTATATTTTTATTTTATTTGTTTTTTCAACTTCTCATTATTTGCTGATTTATTTAATTTTATTTTGCTTCTTTATTTTTGCTCGTCGTTTACGGTGGGTCGCTATAGTATTTCGGCAAATTTTTGTTTTAAAAATCAAACTCTTATTGAAAAAAGGAATTCTATGTTGCTACTATCTTGAATCAAACATAATTGTTGCAACAGTTGGTCTAGCAGGTGACTAGGAAATTGACAACAGATATTCATTAGTGTGCTATTCAAGGTCTTACTAGTTTCATTTCACGTTTTTTGTTTATTTTTCTGTCTAGAATTCTTTTATCTGTTACATAATTATGCACTGTAATTGTAGAGACATTAGGTTTATTTCGAAGCAGGAGTCATGAAAAATAAGCAACGCCTTCGCCGGGAATCGAACCACGGATCTCTGAAATACCGGCTCAGTGTGCTGACCATTACACCACGAAGGCACGCTAAGAATGTGGGAGATATACCTTATATACTCCCCTTTTTAAAGGGCGACTAGGGTTTTAGGGGACCTAGTCGCCAAATCCTGGGTGTGGAGAGTCATCATCCACAACCCTTTTAGTTCGGGCGCCATTGTAGAGACATTAGGTTTATTTCGAAGCAGGAGTCATGAAAAATAAGCAACGCCTTCGCCGGGAATCGAACCACGGATCTCTGAAATACCGGCTCAGTGTGCTGACCATTACACCACGAAGGCACGCTAAGAATGTGGGAGATATACCTTATATAATAAGGTAGCTGTATTATCAATAGCAAATAATGCTATTACTACAGCTGATGTCCAAAAATTCGTGAATATGGCTACATTTAAAAGAACTTAACATTTAATTTTAAATTTTAATAAAAATTTTCCTCAAAGAGCAAATATTATGCATGAATGTATATGTATACCGATGCATAGATTCCATATTTTTATTGTGCTTTGTATTAAAATACTATTTTTGGATCTGTATCACCTTATCTACACTCACGTTTGTGAAAATTGCAACACCAAGAAGGAATCGTCATAATTGAATGCAATTTAATACACAGTTGAGTGGTAGTGGTACAAATAAATGATTAAATGTTCAAAGCAAACAAACAAGAACAAGAGATCAGAATCAGTATTTTGTGTGGCCACCACGCGTCGCAATAAGTG
>KK116113.1:119656-151828 GCA_000611955.2 Stegodyphus mimosarum
ACTAGCAGATAACCACAGATAACCATACACGCCTCGCTACAGCCGTCTATTTATTCGGATCCTTCAGCCGTTCAGAGGGCGCTGCTCAGCATACGCATGCGCTACGGATTTGCAATTCTAATCATTTGCATATCATGCGCTACTTTGCATTTCCTGAAAATTTCAGCTCACTCGCGTAAGTCCTTCATGGTGTTGCAATTTTCACAAACGTGAGTGTACAAAGCAAATCTTCCCAATTAATTTGGCACAATGTTTTGCTATTTTCACCAAATTTTCGTTTGTGTCGTCAAGTATTCAGCACATTATATTACATGTTACATTACATTAATTACATTATTATATTATATTAATTACAATATTACATTATATTATTTACATTATTAGGTTATATTAATGACATTATTACGTTATATTATTACTTAATTTACATTGTATTAATATTATATTATATTACATTATATTAATAAAATTCGCGACTCCAAATATCTGTTTGAATGTTCCATTCTTGATAATAAATTATCTTTTATGTCGTATTGTATATCACGCTTTTCTCTTGTGGGATTTAAACTTTATCGCTGTCGGACTTGTACAAAGAGATGTTAACATTAGTAAGGCACAATATTAATAAAATAGTCAGATGTTATCATTTAGTATGGCACCATATTAATAATAAAAGAATCATGTATTGTTATTAGTAAGGTTCTCGAATTGGAGGGTGTTCTGTGTGTTTGCGACAGGTTCGACCAAAACGTGCTAGCTTTTCATTAAAATTAAATTTGAGATTAATATTTGGTAAACTATTCTTGCAGTCTCATTAATCATGCCAGAGTTATTAATGCAGAGATGATTCCATGGATGATACCTCACTGATGTAATATATGCGTATTTTGAAGAGTGCAGGAGTTTGTTTTAATCCTGTTTCATGTTTACATAATAAGCTGTATGAATGGAAATGAATTATTTCGCATTAGAAAGTAAAATTGTGGTTTGACTTATTTCGGATAAACCGATGAAGAGAGTCCACTTTGTTAAGTAGTATGACAACTGAAGGTCAGTCTTCACATTGGAAAGTAAAAAAAAACTGTGTTTAGATTTTTTGCACTCTATGTGCCTGGTAATCAAACACTTAATATATGTAATCCCTCGTAAATACTCCTTAATTAATCACTTTAATATCGATTTGTCATTTCAATTTAAGGAATAGTTATAATAAATTTCTTAGCTGATACGATAACTTGGCTATACCAATAAACGACATGCACTTTCTTTCTTTTCATTTTCTGGTCCTACATAAGGAATTATAGAATGCCGTAATGCTCCGTGAAAGAGGCTGAATAAAAAAAAAGAGAGAGAGAGAAATTGCTTTCAAATACAAAACTGAGCTTCATTAATGAATGATGTTTTGTAAATTAATGGAAGTTCAGTCTTCACATTAGAAAGCAAAATTGCGTTGGGATGAGTCTAGTTTTCCAAGTTGAAGATTTCTGTATTCATTTACATTAGAAAGTACAGCTACTTTTCTGCGTTTAGATTAATATCGGAGAGTCGATGAAAAGTTATATGACAGCTAAGACCATCATGGCAATTATGCTTTCGTTCATTGTTGCTAAAACTTCATTTTCCTGTTCGTTATAAATTTTATATTTTAATATGCTGGTCTAACTATATAAAAGAATAATATTTGCTTCAACAACAGTCCTTTTCAGCTGAAAAGTTCTGTTTTTTAATTAAAAAAACAATGCATTTTTCAAGAGGATAACATCACATTTTTAAGCCAGTTTTAAAGTATAAGAGTCGAAGTTATACAGAATACCCATCAGTTTCAAAAGGAGTATTTTTGCTGCAGAACTGTGTAATTGATGCATTTGTATTTTATTAATAACTAAATGTTTGAACATAATCTTGATTTTACCTAGTTTAAATATAACTAGAAACCGATTGCTGTTAGATTTGTAAGCTTAGTATTCATACCTGAAATACAGGATAGATCTTCAAATAAGTCTGGGATTCTGAAATTATTCATATGTAATCACTCAATGAATAAAACTTAGTTCCTTGAGAAAAGCACAAGAGTTATCGGCTTGAGTACTGAACCAGGACACTTTTTAAAATATGATAGATATTCTATGATAAATTTGTTGATTTATCGGTACTACATGATGATTTATCGTAAATGAAACTATATATGATGTATGTACACTCATGGCCATAAATTAAGGATAACTCGGAGTCGCGAAAATCGAACTCTTAAATAAATATATCACCTGCAAAATCACTACACACATCTTCAAGAATCATATGCAAATTTCAGGAAGTAACCAGATGACACCGATGGTACGTCACAATGACGAGAGTGTAAGAGAGTGATATATAAGGAATACAGGCAAAGAAGTAAAATTGTTCGCAGGCGCTTTATAAGCATTTCAGTGCAATAACCGAATAGTTATGACACAAAGGACGCATTTGGATGATTTTTTACGTGGTAGAATTATCGGCCGTCTGGAATGTGGACGTACCCAACTGGAAGTATCAGACGAACTTGGAATTGCCCAGAGTGTCATCTCAGGCTTTTTGAACAATTCCAAGATGATGGTAATGTGAGTAGACATTACAGCACAGGTCGCCCCAGAGTTACAACGCCGAATGAGGACCAGTATTTGGCAGTTACTGCCAAAAGAAACAGGCGGAGCACAGCCTCAGACCTGTCTCGTCATCTCTCTTCAGCCACTGGTACGACAATTTCAAGGCAGACCGTGTACAGACGCTTAGGGCAGATTGGTCTATGTGCTCGTAGACCTGTCAGATGCGTTCCACTTACTGCAACTCACTGTCTCTTGCGGTTAGCCTGGAGTAGAGAGCATGCATTGTAGACGTAGACACCGCAACAGTGGGCTTGTGTGATGTTTTCCGACGAGTCCACGTTTAGCTTGCAGTCTGATTCTCGCCGGATTTTGATATGGAGAGCTCCAGGTACCCGTTACCACCAAGAAAACATCATTGAACGACACCGTTGCGGTGGTGCAGGAGTGCTCGTTTGAGGTGGAATTATTCTGGGTTCCAGAACTGACCTGCATGTTCAAATTGGAACCATGACAAGCCAAATCTATCGGGACGTCATTCTGGAACAACATGTACGTTTGTTTCGGGGCGCCATGGGCGCACAATTTGTGTTTATGGGTGACAACGCCCGTCCTCACCATGCAAACATCGTAAGCGAATGCCTTCAATCGGAGGATATCACCCGTATGGACTGGCCAGCATTCTTACCGGACTTGAATCCAGTAGAGGAACGTGTGGGACATGCTTGGGCGACGAGTTGCAGCCCGTCAACCTTCTCTTACATGTCTACCGGAACTTCGGAGAGCATTGCTTTTTGAGTGGTGTAATATCCCCCAAGATCAGATCGATAATTTGATACTCAGCATGCCTAGGCGTTTGTATTGCATCGTCTGGGAGACATACAATATATTAACGATCATACCAACCATGTAATATTGGTTTTTTGTAAATACGTTTTTTTTTTTTTTTTGTAATTTGCTCCAGGGAGAAAAAGTCGCTATTTTTTTTAATAATATCAAACATATAGCATCTTTTTTTTGCTCTTTACCTTTTGTTTAATAAATAAGCTTTACAAATAAGTCAAATTTGGTTTGCTTCTAACTCTTCCTTTGCCTGATTTTGCATTATCCTTAATTTATGGGCATGAGTGTATTTTACGCTTGGTGTTGCAAATTCTATCCTGGTGTGTATAAAAGTCAGATTTGGATAGCACTCTGATGAAACATTTGATATTAACTTTTATTTATATAATAGTTTTTCTGTACTGAAGGTATTTTGACTTCAATAGATCAAATGGAAGGTAGGTAGGTATTGTAGGATATAGTAAGAAAAACTGCAAAGCAGAAGAAATTAGTTAAACCAGACTTTGCCTTTCATTTTACTTGATTTCTTTAATTATAATCCTTTATTCCACATTTGGTATTTGTTTGCTGTGGACACTTACAAGTACTTAATTTCGATATTTTTCGAGATAGGTATTATAGGGTATAGTTTAAGAAAGATTGAAAACGACAGGAAGGGAACTGAATCAGACCTTGCCTTTCAATTTACTTGATTTGCTGTTAATTAATTATTATTCTTTATTATACCGCTTGTATTAATTTACTCTCGATGGTTACAAGTAATTAATTTCGATGTTTTTGGAGATATTAGAAACGTGAGATTTAAAACTTAAAGAGGTTTTAGTTGCTATTAAGGAAGGAGAGTTTAATTTGAAGAGTCTGAACGGTTTTTAAATGAAGTCTTTTCCTCCCCCAAATAGTTTCTTTTTCATCCGACATTTGTGAATTAACAGCATATTTTGTAACAGATTTCCATTTAGAGGTTCCTTTAGATTTTTCTTTTCATTTAGGTTTCTGTTTTATCTTGGAATGTAATGCTCTGTTTTACTGTAGTGTAACATAAGCTTTTCCCGCCCCATGCAGAGCGGGTCCGAGACATGACAATTCAGATCGATGTCGTACACCTATGGAAACGGAGAAATCTGCGCTGTTTACATGAGAATCGATATTTGATCCTTAGAATGATACCACGCCTGAAGCCATGAATATTCTAGTGGATTGTGAACTGCTGTGAACGGGCAACTAAACTGGCGCTTGTGTCATACGAGGGGTAGGGGCGGACTTATGGAAAGCAATCGGACAATTCTTGTAAACTTATGAAGTTTCTTCAGCAGTCACAATGCATTTTTTTTTCAAGATAATAGATGTCACTTGTGCAAATTATATTTCACGCGATATACATTTCATATAAAGTATTTCGGAAAATAAGCTTATAATTCAACATTTTTCATTTCAAAGTCACCAGCAACCGAGTTGGGAAGTCGCTGAACTCTGGCAATTTGACCCAAGTTCAAATCCCGGCGAACGAGCTAGCTGCATGAGAGTGTTTGTTTTTATGCCCTGTGCATAGTATGAATACTAGCCAGTTTCCTTTAGCAGGTTCACCACAAAGGTATCCTTCCTCTTAGACAAATAGCCTTCGAATGTTTTTCCATAATCGAAACCCCAGAATCCTAATCCATTTAAAATTAAAAAGACTTTAATAAAATTAAACTCCCGTCTCTCCCTATAACAGTTTTATTTTTTATATTTTGTTTTAATTTAATTTTTGTAACCGTTCACTTCACTTAGACCGGGCAGAGAGAGGTGTTGTCTTTTAGACACATCCTTGACTAAGCTTTGCGTACAACGGTTACTGTACCAGCTTATGTAAAGTATTTCGAATCGAAGCATATCTGAAATCCATTAGCATGAAGCAGCATTAGCTGCGTACATAACGTACTAGGTCATAGGTTCCCAACCTTTTTCGAACTGGTGCCCCCTTTTCTAGTGAATATTTCAATACCGCCCCCCTAGAGAAATAAGAGCGTACATAATGCATGGTGAAAACAAGAATTAAATAAAAAAAATTACTAATAGATAGAATGTTGTTGGAATTGAAGCGCTACTGAATTTCTTCCTTATTTAAAAAGAAAAATAAAAGTTTTAGCTTACCTGTTATAAGGACAGGCAGGGGTTTTGATAATACGAAATAATCCATAATAAACTATTGCTTTCTAAATAAATAAATTGACAGTTTCAGAGAACACTCAAAAGACATACTTAATTATTATTAAAAAGTATTTTTATTAAAATTTAAAGGCATCGAATTTCTAACTTAACTAATGAGAAGGCTGAATTTGATGCATTTTAAGAAGCTTGTTAATATCAGGCTCGATTTTACTTAAAAACAATCGTAAATCGCCGCGTTCAGTAACATGGAGCCGATTTCTCTTTTTCGTTACCAATGTTGCTACAGCACTAAATCCACGTTCTGCTAAATATGAAGATGGGAATGCTAGCAGAAATCGTTGCACAATCGACCATAATCTTGGATACAATTGCGAAATCGACTTCTGCAGCCAAAATTCTTGGTAGCCATTCTTGAATTTAATTTTTAATTCCTCATTTGTCGTCAGTTCTATCAGTTCTTCTTCTAACTGAGATGGTCCTGCTGTGTTGACATTGGAAAAAGGATCCAAAACCCAGTCTGGTATGTCCATGTTTAAAATGTCCTCGAATCGTTCCTTGAAGTCATTGTAGAGGTTTTCCAAGTGCTGACAGTAAACAAGCAAGTCGTCGTGCTTGAATGATACTGCTGATAAACATGGGAAGGTATGGAATTCACGTCTGCCTATATTTCTTTTATATAATAGCAGTTTAGACACGAAAGCAGCAATGCTATTTTTAGTCTTAATCAAGTTTAAGTCTTCTCCTTGAAGTTGGAGATTGACATCATTAAACAATTTATAGAGGTCTGCTAAGTACGCAATATCGTTTTTTGATGCGATGAGGTTGTCGCGCAATTCCGTGTCTTTGTTTCCTAGGAACTCTATCACAGATTCAAACAGATTGTAAAATCGAGTCAAACAAGTACCTTTTGAAAGCCAGCGCACCTCTGTGTGAAGCAGCAATCGGTTGAAATCTTCATCATTTGCAATGCAAAGCTGACTAAATAATCTGTCATTCAACGAGTTACTTCTGATTTTATTAACTGCTCTTATAACATATTGCAGTGATGTATGGAGACGTTCGCTCAAATTTTTCGCAACCAAATGCTGTCGATGAATTACGCAATGCACAGCAAGCACGTCCGGAACTTTATTTTTTAAGCATGCTATGAAGCCTTTGTGACGCCCTGTCATAGCCGGTGCGCCATCCGTAGCAACCGACAAAATATTATTAAAAGGAATTTCCTTTTCGTCAAAAAACTTTTGCAGTGTATCAAATATGGTTTCTCCTTTTGTATCTGTTTCCAAATTGGTAGCAAACAACATTTCTTGACATATTTTTTCATCTTTGATAAACCTCACGTACGACAATAACAATGCTTCATTGGTTGGTAAAGTGGACTCATCCAGCTGAATTGAAAATTGACAAGTCTGCAGATAATTGCACAACGATTCTTCAATGTTTTCAGCCATCTCATCAATTCGTCTTTGCACAGAATTATTGCTCAAAGGAATTTTTCGGATAATATCTGTAGCTGGTTTATGGAGCACGGTGGTTATTACTTCTTTAACTGCTGGTAAAATTAAATCTTCCCCAATAGTATGTGGCTTGCCTGTTTTAGCAATCAACAATGAGATATTGTACGAAGCTCGAAGTCCGTCATCGTCTTGTTTAGAAGCTGATGAAAATAATTTTGATATAGTTGGCTGATTTTCAATCTTCTTTTTTATCTCTAGAAAATAGGTCATATCTCTGTCTTTCTTATCCGGATGCATTTTATTAAGATGATCTTGAAGCCTAGAAGGTTTCATCGCTTCATTCGAAAATGTTTTTTGACAAATAAGGCACAATGGAGATGATGGATTTGAGGGATTTTCGATAAATCCGTATTTTATATAATCCGCACTGTACTGCCGCCTCTTCTTTTTTGCTTCCGACATGGGTTTTTCTTTACTTATACTTGATCCAAGTTAAGGGAGCTGCAAGGGATACTGCCGGTTTAAATAATATAAGTTGAAATAGCAAAATATTAAGGCAACGCCGTTTTCATCGTACGCAGTACATGCTGCGATGAAGGATAGATAGTGTGAGCCTGAGTCTGTAGCATTCTGCGGGGCTGTTCTATTTTTAGCTACCTACAATTTTGATCGGGTTGACAAAGTGTCATCGGGTTGACACTGGCGACGATTTGTCTACTCCGCCGCCACTTATTTCGGAGCTCTAATTTTTTCCCGCGTCCAACGTCGCCTACGCACTTTTACAGACTCTCTTAGAATACAGTTTAGTTGGAGATCTCGCTATCGTTGCTGCTTGTAAGTGGCATTTTTTAGTCCCAGTGACATTTTTTGTAAATGTTACGGCCAAAGCCCGAAATCGGCCAATTCGCATTTTGGCCAACGTTGCTGTAAACTTACCGGCGAACGTCCAATCTTTTTGTTGATTTCTGGCTTTGACCGGCCAATTTGGGAAAAAAGAAATCATGCGCAGATGGTTTTACACTCTGTTAAAAATGAAGTATTTAAAAATGAAGTATTTAAAAATGAGTACTTCTGTGAGTTCAACGAGTAGAAACTATTCAGTGAACGCATATGCTGTAACAATGTGATAATGTGAAGATTAGATTTGCGCCCTTCAAAATGACGAATTATATCTTAAGCAAATGCGTTGCGTATCGAGTATGAATACAGAGGCAAATTGAGTACTCAATTTGTCAACTACCTTTAAGGGTGATCCTTAGTCTTTTTCTGCTCCATAGACTCAATCTACCATTATCACATCAGGCTTTGGCCAAGAATTCCCAGCCACTTCGCGAAATGGCCGGCCAAAGTATAAAATACAATATTAATTGCAAGTATTTCGGACTTTGGCCAAACCTCCTGGCCAAAACGCGAACTGGCCGAACTTCGGGCTTTGGACGTAACATAAATATGTACATAAAGACAATAAAGATATATTTTTGCACTGAAGGCTTTTCCTTCTGATATTATGAACTCCGGTTCTACTGCTCCTTTCACTAAAATGGTGACCCTTTCAACAAAAGTCAACAGTTTTCTGCGACTTTTTGGAGTGCATCTAGCCAAATTGGCAAGACAGGTTGCTAGTTTTAGCACATGCAGCCCCAGAATCGTACATACTAGAGAGGTATGTCTTTCTCTGAACAGTGAAGTCTCATATCGAAATATGTGAATTTTCGCACACGTGATAGAAATGAATTATCAGAGTGATTTTAAAGTCTTTTTTAGACTATATTTGGCTAATCTTCCAACGCCCCTCTGTGCCATATCAACGCCCCCTAATTTTCTCTGGGTTTTTTACCGCCCCCCTGAAAGCCTGAAACGCCCACAAGGGGGCGTTATCGCCCACGTTGGGAACCTATGTACTAGGTGCTAGAAATATTTCATAAGCCCCATAGAAAAATCAAACAACTAAATTTCATTTAGCGGATTCGTACAATATGACCTCAGTTTAACCTACCAGAGAAAGCAATTTTTATTTATCATTGCTGCAAGCCTAGATGTCTCTAAACTCATCATTCGCTGCGCATCATAAACAATCATCGATGGATCAGTTATTATAAACATCCTGACATCGAACTTTGCAACAAGAACAGCTGAGATCGTTTTGTGTATAATATCTGCGATAAAACGTAAACAATTTTTTCTTCTGTAAAGACAGACAGACTTCCTTTAAAAAAAAAAAACTTCATATTTTTACTCGATGCCCGCATGGTGATTAATATAAATATTATGAGATATAAACCAAATTATTACTGGTCACGGTCGATTCCCAGCATATTTTAAGAGATTTGGTCTTCAAGAAAATGAAAACTGTCAATTTTGTAAAGTAAAAGATAATAATTGTCACTTCCTTGAATCTTGTAGTTTTACTAAAGACAAAGTTCAGAGATACCAGTTTGATATAAATGAGGATTTTGAAAATTATAAGAAATTTGAGCAACTAGCTGAAGAAATTATGATGAGAATCAATCAGAATAGAAAAGCGATAGGGATTTTGATTTGATTGGATAATTTGATGGAACATGGCTGGCTCGTGGTTCTCCGTTATTGTTTGACGGGTTGGCCTCTGTTATGGCCTCATGGCTGAACTTCTTTTGGATGTACTCCAACTGCGCGAATCAAAATTTCTTCCCCCTTTCTTGACGGGGAATTTTCAACCGCATAAAGCAAAAGGTTTCCTCTCTCATTAGAACGCTACAGGAGGTCTCCTAAGAAGCCCTCTTCCTTTCAAAAAGCCGAAGCCAATAGTAGCCAAGAGGCTCAGTACTAAAGTATGTTAAAGTATAGTAGAATTATTTCTTTAATGAAAGTAATCATGTAAATGTTTACAGAAGTTTGTAGTTAGATTTAAAAAAAAAAAAAAAAACTTAGCGTGGAATCTATTGCAACAACATTACTTTGCGTTTGGAATATTGACGTATAATCTTAAATTTTAAATAAATTAAAATAAAATTATGATAAGAGGATTTTTCTAAAATTTATCTAGAAAGGAAAAATTAGATAAACAGTACTACAAATTCATGATCAATCAATCCTCTCAATAAATTATAGCTTAATTTTTTTAACCAAAAATTTGTATTTTTTTTAACGAAAAGTTTGTGCAATATAATTCGAAATATCTGAATAACATTAGCAGGTCGTTTTAATTCGTACCTTTTTTAAATATGATAGAATATAATTTGATATTGAATAATAAATTTCTTTTAACACATGACAAATTTTTATTTAATGTGTTTTCTATACGCAAACATTTCACAATATCTGAAATACAAAAATAGTGATTTTTACACTCAAATGAATGCCAGCTTTAGAGGGGGGGGAAAAATTCATAGAAACCATTTTGGAGATTCAAACTGTGAGAGGGAAAAGGAAATAATTATGCAAACTAGACTAATTCGCAATTTTTAAACATTTTTCACTACTAGGATCAGCTCTCCTACTAAGAAAGGGCATGAAAACTTTAGCATTTCTCCTTTGTGGAATCGTACGGTTAGCAAGCATAGTACACTAGTACAATTTGTAAGCAGCCGATAGATGGCATTGTAGAAATGCCGCCGATAGAGGGCGCACGAGGGTAATCGAGAATCGGGATTCTAGAGAATGTGAGCGAGGGGACGAATATTCCTGACTGTCATATAAATATGTGTAAATATTTAGTGTAGCAATAAAAGAATTTATAAAAAAGCTAGAGTCATCCTGAAGAATTAAAGGTAATCACAGCTTACCACTAACCATCCTGATATATCAGATAACATATTACTATTACAATATTTACAATAATAATAGTAGTTCATATTATTAACCAAATAAGGAAATTTTCAAAAACTAATTTTGATCAGTTTTTACTTTCTTGTACGAAGTAAAGGAAGTATTTTAATCGCGAAAAATTTCGAGTATCATATTTTAACGAAAATATCCATTTTGACCGCTCTCGAATCCGTATAAAGATGTCTTTGGATAAAATATATACGTACGGACAGAATAAAGGCCTTTTTTCCCCCAAACGGGCTGAAAAATAGATTTAAAATCGATTCAGAAGAGTTTTTTTTTAGAAGAGATTTATCTTGTATGAATCCAAAATGACTAGCCTCAGAATGTTGAAATTATTACCTGCCTCGATGAGCTCAGTTTTCTTTACAGATTAATAAATTGCTGCATTTTTGCTTTAAAAGTGATTGAATTATATTATTCTTATGTTCCGGTTAAAGTTCTTATGCCTTTAATTAATCTGCGTCCGATAGTTGTAGAATTATCAACAATCTAGTTTAAGTGCCACTGAACCTAACGCGTCCCTATTTGTTTACATATGAAAATTCTTAGCAGAATAGTGAATTAAATCGGTTTCTGCACCTTCAATATCTTTTTGACTAGTGAGACTCAAAAGTCATAAAGTAAACCTTAAGTCATAAACTTAAACGCCTTCAATATAAAAGGAAAATTCTGTATTAAACATGTTAAGCAAATTAGATGAAGAAATAATCAATAATTTATTGATAGCTATATAAATTCTATGTTTTTGGAAAAAGTAACATATAATTTGCAATCAGTCACAGAAATAGCTATCAATCACAGAAATCGATTGCATATTTCTTTGCGTATTTTTTCTTATTAAAGGGATTTCTAAAGAGATCTGCTAAAGTAAAGGTGAAAAATTTTGTAATATTTTTAAAGAATAAATTTTAAAAATATTTTTACTTAATAAATTCAAATGTTTACAATGCATTTTCCCACAGTAAATATGTACAGAAAAAGAAAGAGCTGGCGTATCTCTGGGATTTGAAACTCAGGTCGAACTACCAATATTTAATAACTTTACCGCTTGATCTAAGACCTTTGGAAACTAGGGTGATGACATGCTATGTGTTGAACAGTATATTAAAGAAAATAGAAGATGCAGCATTAGCAAACATAAAATTATGCTGAATTATAGATTTGCATGTTTGGTAAATGAGTTAAACGTATCTGTATGCTGTTATGAAATATTAGGAATGTAATATAAAAGCCTCAGCGAAGAAGGTAATGGCAATCTAAGTCATTGTAATCTAAGTGTATAACATTATGAGTATCTGCTGTTAATTCCAATACTGCTATTTTTTTTTTAAATTATAAATGAGGTATATTATAAATCGCGTGAACTCGTTGTATTTTAAATTACAACAGTTAGAAATAATATTAGCGGGATTTATTGACCATCTTTCATTTTAAATAATTTTAAGTAATTAATTTAACAAATAATTAAGCCTGAAAGTAGACATTAAAATTAAGCTGCATACTGAAGATGAATCTGTACCAAGGTGTTAGAAACATTTCTGTACTGGAGTTATGATGCAAGGGCTTGTGAAAATTATCATTTAAATATAAATTGGCATAAATACAATACAAAAATATACTAATTACACATACAGGGAAACTTGAATACAATACAACACAATATATGAAAAAGAAATGGATTAAGAGGAAAATCAAAAATCCCAAGATATGAGTATAAGGGAATTCGAATTTTTTCTGTTAATTATGAAAATGCTGCAGATTCTCATAATTATGAGTTATTATTAATTAAATGTGTACTAGAAATTAAAGGTTATGTCAAAGTATACCTGATACAGTAATTGGAAAGCAGCATAAATATTTAAACGATTCTGACATTAAAATACGGAATTTGTAAGAATGTTAAATAACTTTAAAATAACTTCAATCATTAAAAATGAAAGCTTAATAAGATATATATTACAATAATATTGGTGTGAATTTAGAACCGCTTAAGAAATCTAATTTTTAGATTTAATACAGATAATTTTTAATATTAAATTAGAACTATTCACTAAAAATTGTAAATTTGAAATTAAAAACCAATGTACTGTCTAAGAAGATTTATTAATATTTATCTAGACAGGAAAACTAATTTAAGATGCGCTACAAATCCGATATTTGAGAGGTTGATGACGTATCATTTTTATGTATGTCATTAATCTATCAGATTTATTATTCAAAATTTATACACACACACACACACACACATATATAATTCATATATGTATATCAGCAGCTAAAATCTACATTTCGAAAGTTTTTGAATTCCTGTGGAGAATATACAAGATATAGCTCACTGTTCTTTTAAGCATTATAAAACTATAAAATGCATGTAAATGAAAATAATTTTTACTTTAACACATCCCAGATTTTAATTTAATATTTGTTTTCTATCTACAGTTTTTACAATATCGGATCGAAGAAAATAGAGACTTGTAACCTCAATAAAATGTCTCTTTTATGGGAATAAATGACTTTTTGTAGCAACCTTCTTCTTGGAAGTTCAAGTGCTTAGAAAGAGGGGACAATAAAAAGTCGCGCAGTTTGTGGGTTACTTTTGCTCTGTTTACCCATGATATACAAGGTGGGGAATGGAAAAGCTGATTATTGTTAGCTGTAGGGCAGTTGTGGTCTTCTGATTAGAAAGGGGATCGTCAATTAAATTTCGCGCACTTCGTATCCTACCCTTGCTACAACAACAAATGGTAGAGTGTTTGTTAGGAATTTTCTCTTTCCTTTAGCGCGTGCCCTTGTGAACATTCCAGCTGGCATTTATGAGGTCTGAAGTTCTAATGCCGGCTAGGGCATTGATGATCTTTCATGCTTCTTGCTCCAAAATAAACCTAATGAGTGGCCACCGTAGCCTCCTATAACGGGACCGACAGTTACAACCATGCCTTCTCCGGGATTAAATTACCCGGGATTTACTAAAAGGTAGACTTTGTGATATTAGCATCTAAGGAAACTGTGATACAGTAGGATATAAAGTTTAAATCCGCATTACATTAAATATAAACACTGGAGCAGTCTTTTTTGAGTGGTAGTCAAATTCTCAATAGTAATTATCATTAGTAAGAGTTCAGGTGTCTATTCAAATCACCTGTTTTTGCGAAAACTTGTAAACATGTCGCAGAAGTAAAATTTCGAAGATGAGTTATTTCATGAACCCTTAAATTATCAGTGCGAGTACTTTTTCAGTACGTATTCTCATCAGTATATCTAAAATTAAATAATGTAAATAAAAACCCGTGTTTTAGTAATTACGCTTGTAAAATGTTACAAGTAAGTTAAAATTAAGAATATTGATTACCTAATAGGTAGGCCACCTTTGCCTCCTACGAAGAGACGGACAATTACAACCATGCCTTCTCCGGGATTCGAACCCAGGCCCTTTGGCATTGCATTCGGCTCCCCCTAAACACTATACCGTCTTGGCGGCTGATCAGAAAATATAGCAACTAAGTTAAAAATTAGAGTACATTAAAAATTACGAAAGTTAAAATGTATCTAAAGCTTAAAAATTATATCTAAAATTAAATCATAGAATAAACGCGTATTTTATTAATTACGCTCGTAAAATATAACAAATAAATTAAAATTAACAGTATTGGTTAAAAGGTATGAAAAAATTTCTGTGTAAAATGAGTTTAATAATAAAAATTTATAATGCAGTTAAGATTACGGAAAGTAAATATGAACAGAAGATTTAAGAAATAAGGTAAAATTCAGAGTATTTAGGAAATTAAAAGGCTTAAAATATACCGTAAAAATTAAAAATTTACATATAAAACTAACGCCTTGTGAATAAGTTCGAAAATCAGCGGCGTTAAGGGTTCATTGGAATTAACCATTATACACATAGTAAAATAGCTGATGGAATACAAAGAATAAAAGTTGATTAACTTCAAAAAATGTATAAAACGTAACTTCTTATCAAATTATTACGCTTATCTTGGTCCTTCCGCCGCCCAGCCGATATAGTGGTTAGTGACCTTGACTGCCGTAGCGATGGGCCCGGGTTCGAATCCCGGGGAAGGCATGGTTGTAACTGTCGGTCCCGTTATAGGAGGCTACGGTGGCCACTTATTAGGTGCTTTCATACTGAAATGGCCACCACCTCCGGCCATTGTAATGGCGCAAGGCTAATGGCTATTAAATAAAGCGCCGGGCCATTAAAAAAAAAAATCTTGGTCCTTACACCTTATCAGCTGGCTGGCTTCGCCCCTGCGCTTACTGGCTTATCCGCAGTTCGTCTGATTTTGAGATCTTGTCGCTGAACGTTACCGTTTCATACTACTCTCGCCTTGATTTAAAATTATACAACTAACCTGAAATCTTCATGAAATGTGAATTTTCTCTAAGTTTCTGATTCACTGAAATTACCTCTTCAGAGCACAAAACTTGAAATAAGCCTTTCAGGTGCAGAGGAACAGGGGCGCACTTTAAGTTGCTAATTTGTATTCCATTGTCGGTTTCATTATTTTCCTGAATCTTGAACTTTCCTTAGATTGAGATTTTTTTCCCGTAATTTTAACTAAGTCCCCACGCGTCTTTCGATACGGAAAACACTGACTTTTCCACATCATAATCATAGTCTCGCTGTTTTCTTTTCTTTTCATTTTTTTTGAATGAATGATGTTTCCCTGCTGCTAATTGAAAGCACAATTATTTTGCATTCAGATACCGTAATTAAGAATATATTTCTATACCCTAATTTTTCCTCCTATTATTAAGAGCCATTGTTCAATATTAACATGCCATATTCTTTCCTTTAAGAATTCTGCATATCACTCTGAAAAGAAAATTGAGACTGTAATGTATAATGACGGATATCGATCCATCCGTTAGAATACATAATATATGGCAATTATTTCTCTTGTTTCAACCGTATATATGCGTTTGCACTCAATGGCGTTTTGTCGAAAAATTCTTTCTACCATCGACGAATTACAATTTGACCTTTGCTGGTTCTTTCTTCCCCTCTGATACTGCCATGGATGTAGGAGGTAGGAAGTACCTCCACGGATACAGTTGCGCCCAAGCACTTCCTGCCTGTCCCCCTCAGCGAAGGGGTTTACCCTTCGATAACATTCGCTTCTTCCTTGTTCGCCCGAAAGCCAAGATGTTCTATGTTTGTCTGCTTGTTAAAATGCTCTCAGCTTAAACTTTTGTTACAATTTATTTGTATAAATTATTCTACATAAAATACGACGTAAATAACACAATTTTATGTCGTGTTATTATGTATTTATATCTTTATTATTAAATTCAGTAAACCTATGCAATATTCTAAAATTTTAATTTATTTGATAACTGCATTATAATTTAACGAGAACGCACTTTGACGACTTCGCGAAATAATTTAGGATTGTATGTTACTTGTTTAACTCATTTATTAAAAATTTACTCATTCTATTATAAGGATGAACGCTTGGAATATGTCAAAGACGTGTAACTATCTGTTAAGGCAAAAATTCGAATTTCCGCAATTTAATTGGTATTCTTAGAGAAAAAGTCATTTCTGATCCTGACGAATTTTCTATAACTGTTAGATAGCTGAATAGTTTCAGTTTTAAGGCAATATATTGCTACTGCGTTATTCATCATGGGATTCGCTAATTATGACTTGAATTTATTATTTAACCGCGTATTTATTATATTGGTTTCTAATATTAGCTTAAAAGGAATATGCAATTTTATATGAACAAATATATAAACAAGTTTAGTGAAATTATATGGGAAATTGTAGTATTTTTTATATACTGTAACATGAAATGTTTGAAAGAGACGAAGCTATGCCGGAAAAATAAGAATACTAGGGCAAGTCTATTTAGCATTGAGTAAATGGTTATCTCTCTAAATTGGTAAGATATCGCCAAGCTGACTACGGTTTTTGTCTCTCAAACTCGCCAAATTTGGCTACCATTTGGCGATATTTTGGATGCCTATATGTAACTGTAACCGTATCTGACCCTCATGCCTTCTAGTAATTTCGAGAAGTGGAAGGTTCTTGTGATTTTTCCACAGCCGAGGGTAAACCTGCATAAGTTCTCTCAGTTTTTTAGTTCAACGTGAGACCGAAGTATTGAGAGATCTCTGTAGGAGCTTTGCCTTTTTAGATGCG
This sequence comes from Stegodyphus mimosarum, assembly GCA_000611955.2. Lineage (NCBI taxonomy): Eukaryota > Metazoa > Arthropoda > Arachnida > Araneae > Eresidae > Stegodyphus > Stegodyphus mimosarum. The sequence continues at coordinate 136,660 of KK116113.1, forward strand.
TTTTACATTGTGTTGTGTTTAACGTTATTAGAAGTTTGAAGTGTAACTAATGATCTGTGTAATACTGATAAGAGCTATACGAGTATTTTATTGGAAAGTTCCAGAACTGTGAAGGGTTTCTTTTGGTAAATTTTATCAAGCTATCATCGGTTCTATATGCATTCAAAACATTGCGAACCCTTTCGCACGCAATAGTATCTTTTCTTGAGCTACCATAAACCCTCAAGTGACCTACTCGTATTTGACGATCGAAACTCAGGCGACCATTTTTCTAAAGGCTTAGGCAACGCATTCGTATGGAACAGGCACCTGGAGGAGAGTTCCATCCTGTTTGTACTAAAGATAAACATGCACATAGCATTTAGTGTCCGGAGTATTGTTGTAGTGATGTTACGTGAAAAAATATGAAATTCTTTCCGTGAATGCCGTGATAAGCCATTGCATTTCAAAATCAACCCAGATCATTAAACCGAAGAACTATAATAAAGTGTAAATCGCATTCTCCCACGAAATGGAGGTGCTGCTACGTGGGCGGAGATGTGACGTCAAGAGACACGATGAGGACGGAGTGCAGTTGGCTGGCTGATGATCCTAAGATGTTAACTAGAAGGGATCATAAGTGAACATGCAACATAATCAGGTTTTGGTGTCAGGTTTAGGTCGGAGCCATACTTAGGAGAGTAAGCCAAAATAAATCTAGGGAAAAGGGGTGAAAGTAACTAGGAGCGAGTAGTAGAACTATAAATTGGATAACATTTACACTAACGTAACTGCGTTAAATTACAAACGATGCAAATTAAAAATAAAATTTATATGTAAAAGTCATGTTAGGCATGGTGAGTAATTAAATATGCAGGAGAGACTTTTAAACGTTATCCAACACTGCAGTGAGTTAAAGTGAATTACAAAATTAATTAAGGAGTACAGTTCACGGTGTTCTACTGTTTGAACTGGTAGCTACGTCATAGTTTATGCTTTGACGAGGAATTTTAAATGCCTCGTAAATTGAGATGTTCCTAATGAACCATCTGCATCTAGTCATTTGCCTCAAAATGGTGCTGTACAGTATTTACAATTTTTTAACATGAGTTTTACAAGCATTATTCCAGACAGGACAAGCGTAGGTGATGATGGGGCGCAACATGGTCTTATATAAGAGTAATTTATTATCTACGGATAATACTGACTTTCAGGGAATTAGGGGGTGAGTTTAACTTTAGCGGTCCGATAGTTAGTAATAAAACGTGTAATGTGGGAGGACCATGTGAGCCCTTGATCAAGAATATCGCCAAAGTAGGTGACTTGCTTGGTGCATAGGATAATTGTGTAGGTAGATAGAGATATTTATATTTTTCTTGCTGCTAAAGAGCACTGCTTCGTACTTCTCAACATTAATTTTCCGCATCCAAAGTTAGGTTTTTGGTATCCGTATATGTTCTTGTAATGAGTGGACGACTGAACCTAGAAATGCGCTTCGTGACATGGTCGTTGTGTCATCAGCATACCTGACAACTCTAGTGCTGTTATTGTGAGGAATGGCGTTTGCATAAATTAAGGATATTATGGGCTCAATTAACTACCCTTGCGGGACGCCACCTAGTACTTGGCGCCGCATCGTAGCCTGCACACATAAAATGTTGCTATTGTTGCGTGCGAACAGGTTCGTTACAGATTGAATGATAATAGCACACAGAATCGATGATAGCATGATAAAATATATTTTTACTGAAAGAAACACTTCGAGTTCTGGAACTTTCCACAATATTTGTACAGCTGTTCACGGTATCATATCGTACAATCAGTGGCTGCACTTCAAACTACTAAGAACGTTAAACACAGAGTAATGCAGAGCGCAGCTAACACGGAGATATCTCAATACTCCGAATTCATGCTGAACTAAACAACTGCTGAAAAACTTATGATCTCCCTGATCTTCTAAAGTTTTTCCCCGGCCGCTGAGAAATTCCTAGTACCTTCCACTTCTCGAAATTGCTGAAAGAGGGCCGGGTTCGGCTGTATGAGGGCCGGATTCGGTTGTAGTTACATATCTAGATCAATTACATTTATGAAATCACAGTACTAGTTACAGTTATACGTGAACCGGAACATAATCTCGCCAAATGGTGGCCAAATTTGTCGATTTTTGGCAATTTCTTGCCAAATTTGGCGACAAAAATTAAGCCGTCGCCAACCTGGCAATATCGCCAATTTAGCAAGATAACCATTTACTCAATGTTAAATTCCCTTGCTCCTGTATCCTTACTTTTCCGGCAAAGCTTCGCTTCTTTAGATTTTTATTTTAAAAAATACTTCAGTTTCACATATAATTTCACTATTATTATTTACATATGTACAAAATTCGTAACAGTATACATATTTCACTGATAAAGAAATAATACTGTAATAATTGGGAAGACGAATGCGGATTTGATTCGATATATACTTTAAAACTGAATTTTAAATGAAATATCCTATTTTTGATTAGTTGTCCACTTTTAAAAAAAGAATAGGTATTGATTAATTGCCGAGACATGAAACTATTAGCATAGGCGCAGGGTAGTCTTATGGAATGCTTTTTCTTTTTTAATTATGTGTTCCGCCATTAGGCACTACGCGGAGAGGGAGGAATGTCTCATGGAGGACTTTTTAAGGAAACTGGCTCGTCTCCAACGCTACTCATGGGGAAAACCAAGAAAACGCCCATGCAGCTAGCCCGTTCGCCGGGACTCGAAACCCGGACCTATTTACCAGTGTTCATCGGTTCTTACCGTTCGGCCGCTGGTGGGCTAATGGAATGATTTTTGCCGAAAATTGACTTGTCTTCATGTTATATAGATAATTCCAATTAGCGAGTTTTTCGTTAAGCTGTTTTGCATGAATGTATGTAAATTTTTCTAAAGAAAGGATTTAAAAAATATTTTTGTTCTAAACTATTTGTCTAGTAAAAAAGAGATATATATATCTATATATATATATATTCATGAATGACTAAATTGCGATATTTAGAATTGTTACATTTTACTAATGAAACAGTTAATTTTTTTATCCTCAATAAGTACAGGGTGATCAAAAAGTCAGTATAAATTTGAAAACTTAATAAATCACGGAATAATGTAGATAGAGAGGTAAAAATTGACACACATACTTAGAATGACATGGGGTTTTATTAGAAAAGCAATAATTAGAAAAGCAATAATCTAATCAGAAAAGCAATAATTAGCATTACAAATTAAGACAAAGCAAAGATGATGTTCTTTACAGGAAATGCTCAATATGTTCAACATCATTCCTCAACAATAGCTGTAGTCGAGGATTAATGTTGCGAACAGCACTGCAAAGCATGTCCGGAGTTATGGTGAGGCATTGGCGTCGGATGTTGTCTTTCAGCATCCCTTGAGATGTCGGTCGATCACAATACACTTGCGACTTCAGGTAACCCCAAAGCCAATAATCGCACGGACTGAGATCTGGGGACCTGGGAGGCCAAGCGTGACGAAAGTGGCGGCTGAGCACACGATCATCACCAAACGACGTTCGCAAGAGATCTTTCACGCGTCTAGCAATATGGGGTGGAGCGCCATCCTGCATAAAAATCGTACGTTCCAGCAGGTGTTTATCAGCCAGGCTGGGACGATGCGATTCTGTAACATATCGGCGTACCTCTCACCCGTCACGGTAGCAGTTACAAAACCAGAATCACGCATTTCCTCGAAGAAAAAAGGCCCGACAACAGTAGATGTGGTAAATCCAACCCATACCGTGACTTTCCTCGTCGTGCAATGGAGTTTCCACGACAGTTCTAGGATTTTCGGTAGCCCAAATTCTGCAGTTGTGGGCATTGACAGACCCTTGGAGCGTGAAATGAGCTTCATCAGTCCACAACAGGTTACTCAACCAATCGTCATCTTCCGCCATCTTTTGAAACGCCCACACCGCAACAGCTTCACTAAAAGCTTCACTAAATACACTAATACAGCTTCACTAAAAACGCCTTTTCAGGTAACGTCAACATGCTGCGACTGCTGGTGCATCTGATTCTATCTCTCATTACAGCTCCTTTTATACACGATTTTCATGCGCAGTCACTGACGTTTTGCTGTCCAGCGCCATCTGTCGGACATTTTTTGAATTTTTTTTGGTTCTAATAAAACCCCATGTCATTCTAAGTATGTGTGTCAATTTTTACCTCTCTATCTACATTATTCCGTGATTTATTAAGTTTTCAAATTTATACTGACTGATCACCCTGTATACTGCCCTCCAAAAGTTAAGGAATAGCATGTTTTTCGAAGATCACCATTACAAAAATGTCAGTAACGCTTAAATTCAGAGCTCATATGCATGACAGTAACGAAGTTTAAGAAAATATATGCAAAAACAATTGCTACCACTATTATTTTATAGAAATGAATTCTTAAATAGAAGTTGGAGAAAAAATGCAAAAATTGTAATTTTTGTTCACGAGTGTTGATCTTCAGTTGTTATTACAGTTTCGTGGACAATATCCAGAAGAAGTCCTTTGCCCGGTTCGTTGATGCGGCGGGCGATCGGATAGATGGAAATGGGGATGTCACATGCTGATGCTGCTAGACGTCTCAATGTCTCTCGTAGTGTGGTCCACCAACTATGGAATCAGTTTGAATCCGAGGATTCTGTGTCTAGAAGACATCTTCCAGGCAGACCTAGAGTTACAACACCTGCGGGAGATCACTATTTAATTCTTTCGGTCCGAAGGAGGAGTAACATTACTGTACCTCAGCTCATGGCAGACCATTTAGTGGTAACAGGAATAAGAATCTCAGCTACTACAGTGCGCAGACGCCTGCACGGTATGCAAGACGACCAGTTGTTTGTGTCACTTTGACCCGAGGACACAGAAGTGCCCGTCTGGGCGTCTGTTCTCTTCACAGACAAGTCCAGGTTCAGATAGAGTGATTCAGGTCGTCAGCTGATCTGGAGGGAACAACGCACCAGATAAAACCAATCCCAATTTGCAGAAAGACACAGTGACAGAGGTGGTGGAATAAAGGTTTGGGCTGGAATCGCTCTCGGTGGTCACACTGACCTGCATGTGTTCCATTCCGAGACGAGATCCTTGATCAACATGTCCGTCCATGTGCCGCTGCTATTGGTCCTGGATTTCTTCTGATGGACGACAATGCGCGACCGCTTCGAGCTCGGGTTGCTGAAGAATATGTTGAGGGTCACAGTATGGAGCGGATGAAATGGCCAGCTCTATCCCCAGACCTGAATCCGATAGAGCACCTTTGGGACTATCTTGGGAGACAGGTTGCTGCTTAAATCCTCCTCCAAAGTCGTTAGATGAGCTTGAACAAGGATTACTCCGTGTCTGGTCATTACTTCCCATTGCACTGACCAACAACTTAATTGACAGCATGGAACGTCGCTGCCGCCAATGTATTGCAGCTAGAGGTGGATTCATTCCTTATTAGAACCTATTCTTGTCATGTTACCACCCCATTTTTCCTCAAATAATAATAATAATAATAATAAATAAATAAATAAAAAAATAAAAAAAAATCTGTGATATACTGTTTCTCCAAGACTGGATTTCTCTGTCAAGCGTGCAATTTTTTGTTGTAATTCGTGTTTGAGTTTCAGAAATATTCTATATCGCATTCATTAAAAAACTTCAGTGAGCATGTCCTGTAAATTTCTTGTTTCTATGTTGCTTCATTCTCAAATTAAACATAAAAAACATGCGACTCCTTAACTTCTGGAGGGCAGTGTATTTAAATTACCCTTCCAAAAATGTTATTTTGCATAAATCCTATTTCACATTATAAACAAAAATGATGCGTGCGAAAAATAATGTCTTATTAAGATGAAAGTAAGCATTAATTTATGTATGTGCAACCTTAATTTGTAAGGATAATGATGTTGTTACTTTTGATGAACTATTACCATAGGGTGTTAATCAACTTTTTTGTTGCTTATGATCTAAAATTGTGTATAGCGTGTAAATAAATAAATGTCTAAATTAAAATGAAAACTATTATGTTCAAAGTATTAAAATATTTCTGCTAAAAAAAGCAGTTTTCAGCTATAATACGTTACAGAAAATCAAGTAAAGTTTGAAAAAGGCATATTAGAGTAATAATATAAGAAAAAGAAAGAAAACGCTTTATTTAAAATTTCAACGTCTAGGCTTAAATGAATTTAGTAGCTCACAACATCGACATAATTTTCAAATAAAATTTCTTTGCTAAATTATTTTTTCTTTAAAATGTTTTATTTTGCTTTTAATACACTATATTTCAACTGGGATCACCGTGGTTTATTGCCGCAGCTTAGCATCAGCATGACTGGCTCATTTTTTGCTTGGTTTTTCTTGAGAAGTTAATCATGGATAAATAAATCAATAAAAATAGGTTTAAATGGGGACCGGCAGCTTTTTTTATTGTACTTGGAATACCACACACGAATGTGATTATTAACTTTCGCACCATCATTTGAGAAGTGATTCTAAATTTCCTGCAAAGGAAAATAACTAATAAATAAAATTATGTTTTATTAGTTATTTTCCTTTGCAGGAAAAAATTATGTTTAATAAAATTATGTTTTATAAATAAAATTATGTTTTATTTATAGCATTTTTTCATCTAGAATACTCGGGCCATTTTTAGTTAAAGTTAGAATAATCCTTTGTGCGGTGCATAACAATAAATTCTTAATAATACAGTCTCTCTGAAACACACTGCAAAGGAAGATAGAGAAATATATATATATATATATATATCAAGAGAGTTTTCTGAAGTTAATTAAATTTTTTTTAATATAAAATGAAAAGTATGTGAGATACAGATTTTCCCCATCTATCACGTGGGGGCTGAGATTAGGAGGATAGGTTTGAACTTGGGGAAAAGACAGTCATCCGCAGGTGATAAGGAGAAAGGAAAATTGAGCGAAAAGGCATATAAACTATTTCAAAAGCTGTTTCAAACTCATAGCAATCTTAGAACCAAGGAGAAGCTAGTGCTATTGCAGGGCTGACTCCTGTGTTGGGGCGGGAGTTAGAAGTGATTTAGGCGAAACGTAGAGAGAGAATCATCAAAGGAAGGTGAAACTGTTACCCGCAGATGGGAAAAGAATTTTTGGATGAAGCATAATTTTTCAAAAAAAGGTGAGGACAAAGAGAAAAGCTCCCTTTCCGCCTTCCTGTATGGCACTAGGGGCTGAGTTTAGGGCAGTAAGGAAACTGGGAAGAAGGCGCTGCTCTGAATATGAATTACAAGTTCACTTATGATCAATCTGGGAAGCATTCACAGTGCTTTAATAAGTTAAAAACTAAATGTTGTAAGAGTTTTGTATTTATTAACCTGTTATAATATTAGTTTTGTCCTTACTTTCACTTCTATTTTCATCAGGATGCAAATTAATGAATGCATTTAAGTACATAGTTCTTGAATTTCAGAGAGAGCCTTTGACAACATTCTCTGGCCGTCTCGATGGGATTTTCACCCAACTTCTGGTAGCTCTTGCATTAGGCTAGCCGTGTTTGCATACGTAACTTGGGGGCGCTCTTGGTCTTCTAAATCATATGTTTTAAATAATTACATTTTACTTTAACTCTGTTTATGTTAATCCCGCAAGTAGTGTTACGCACTTTCTGTTATTAAATAGGCTGTGTAAATAATTAGGTTAAATAACTAATAGAAAAGTTTATTTTAAACCTTCTCCTGTCTTCGGTGTTAGTTTACTGGATGACTAAGGTGAGGCAATAAATCTCGTGAATAACTTCACGGTGACATAATTAACATTATGATAGTTAGGCTCCATATTTTCCTTACAAATTCCATTTCTTTAGATGTAAAACTCTCAGAGATACGCTTAACTAACAGTTTCATGGGCAAAACAGCAAATTTAACTTGCCCTGCTTTACGCAGAACCGAATCACTTGTTTTGTTCCCAAATTTTAGTTTTGTAGTTAATCCATAATTTTGTATCTCTAAGTTAAAATCTATTAAGTAAAAAGCTCAAATTTTGATATCAATAAATGCATTTTACATATATTTGCCAGTGTTTAGGGAAATGACTTCCCTTTTTCGAACACTCTTAACATTGCATTTCTGCTATATCATGGGTAAAAAACTGCGTGATGGATCTAGTCAATGAATTTTCTATCTTGATCGTTGCCTGTATACGTGATTTCCTGTGCCATCATTTTATTTAAATTGAATCTGCATCCTAACACCTCATGACAATCCAAATTATTAGAGTTCATATTTAAATAGCAGTGTCATTTCCGTAATTCTGAAGTGAAGCTGAATTCACAAAATATCATTTCAAGATATGAGATATTTTTCCCGCCTTCTTAGCATGCCTTCGTAGTGTAATTCACACTCAGCGCGTATTCGAGTCCCGGCGAGGGCATTGCTCATTTTTCATATCTCTTGCTTTCAAAAAATACTTAATACCTTTACAAAGATATTTGATATATTTTGACAAATCGTTTGGCATTCTTGCAAGGGGTGACCTATTGCGCCGTATTTATAACAACAGGTGACCTACCGTGCATTTGCCTTTGGCTGGTAATACGTATCACATTATACACCCATCTGACGTTAAATAATCAGACAAATTTTCTTGGTGCGAAACGTGAGAGGAGTTGCACCCGCAGCTTTGCCCCGTTATGGTGATTTGTCAACAATGGGTACAAATTTCTATCCATGTTGAGAGAATCGGGACAGTATTTGTGTGAAAGAAAAATAGGGATGGCTATCAGTGTATTTTTACATCTGATTGTAGTAGGAAAATTATGACTATTGACAAATGTGTTATTACACATTGCTGCTTCAATTGACCGGGCTCAACAGGATCTCTGGAACTACTTTTTCAATGTGTTTAAAGTACTGTAAGGTTTATCCTAATTTTATAACAGTTATTTTAAGTTTACGCACCTTTCGTCTATCTTCTAGCTTCAGCTTACAATTTCCTACGAGAATGTATTTTCAGAAACGCGTCTAATGCAAAGGAGTAAGAGTAGTATTTAAGTCGATGTTTCACTGACTTCGTTAGAGCCACAGTTTCTGACTAGCGCGCGTTTGCCTTTGGGCTACCTCTGTCCTAAGCTATTACTACGCGTGGCCGTACTTCAGGCCCTTGATAGCTTCGCCTATTTAATTGAGATTTAGGAGCCAACTACTTAGAATCCTGATAGCTTCGGCTTTATCTTTTAGTTAGGCATGAGTTAAGTTTTTAATTCTTATTAATTTGAGTTCAAGCCCAAGTGGTGGCTTTGCTGTACGCTCTGAGATAGGAGCCGACTGTGCTCATTTTTATTTTGAGAAATAAAGGGTAGCTAACCCTTCTTGAGTCTTATGTCTCTGTTCACACACTCAAGCGATTATTCGCTTATCGGTGAAAAAGTGTTCCTACATTTAACTGTTAAATAATACTGTGAATGCCCACAGTACAATAACGACCATCGAAAAATACGATAGGTCCTCTTTAAGACCTCGTAATGTTATAGAATTTAATATAAAAATCTGGTGATGTAATAAAGTTTCAGGTAATATTATAAAAGTAAGTACGCATAATGTCTTTGTGTTTATTTATCTATGTACTGCTGCTTTTCGTGTGGTTGGATAACGGGCGGTAGCTCACCTGTTACGAGACTACCACATACCGGTAATTAATTACTGCTTCATTAATTAATTCAATCTGTATATCCTATAGGGTAGGAGAAACTGGTGAATGGGAAGAATCGAATGGCATCCTGACTTCGGACAACAGAACCAGCTGGCAAGTAATAGGTCTACAACCATACACTGTTTACTCATTTAGAGTAGTTGCTGTCAATACAATTGGAGCTTCTCGACCAAGCAAAGAATCTTACTATATGGTTACACTTCGTGAAGGTACAGTTTATCTGATTTTTTTTCACTGTTCGATTATCTCTAACTATGTGCATATATCTGAAAAGCCAAAAATTACATCTTTTTTGTCTAAAATATGCCCAATTCTGTTTTTGGTGTGTGAAGAAGACAAACTGAATTCATACTAAATCCATACCTTTATTATCCATACCTACCTGCAGCTGAATCCATTGCAGATTGTGTAATAAATATGAGAAAAAGAAAAGACTGTTTAAGTCATACTCTTTTATACAGTAAAATGTATATGAAATAAAAAAAACGGTATCTGTGATGCGATAGATCGGGAAAGTCTGAAGTTGATCGGTAATTTTCCTCAAAGTATTTGACAGGTTGTCTCAGTGACCAATAGGGACTTCTGTGTAACTTTGTTCCATCATTTAAGAGCTTTGGCACGCTTATAAAGCACGGTTCATACGTTTTTCAAGCAACCGAACACGAAAGATATACAAATGAAAAAAATGTGGAATCGGAACTTTACATTAAGGAACAATATACATATTTTAATTGCAGAATTTTAATGTTATTACTCTTATCCAATGATCATGAAAGACTTCTGCATAGCCGTGCTCCATGATAAGAGAACTGGCATGCTTATAAAAGACGTCTTTCAAGGAGGCGAATAGAGCGGCCGTATAGATGAGAAACATGTGTAACTGAAATTTTAGTGTAACAGACATGTCTATTTGAGATTAATATAGAATTCGAACTACCGATCTCTTTATTTATAGCCGGATAGGCTGTCAATTACATCACGAAGACACTTTGTACGGAAGTAGAAATTTCTTAAATTCGTCCCTACTTACATGGCGACTGGGGAGGAGGAGAGCCAGACGCCAAATCTAGGTGGGGAAGCATTCGGTTTATTTGGGAAAAGGAAACATGAAAAAGCATGTATGCCCTCCCCGGGATTCGAATCTCGGACTTACCGATGTTAGCCGAGCATGATTTCCAACCACACTACAGAAGCATGTATTAAGGAAAAAGAAAACTCCTTACAATTTATTCGCGCATTTTAAATATTTTTCATTCATTTAAATAATGTTGAATGATGTTGTGACTTATTTCACTTGTCTGACCTAATCAGAACAAGTCCACCAATTTTATCGCTGCAAGAAGCGTAAGACTGCGTTTGTCGCTGGAATGAGCTTTGAACACCATACAGGTGACAGTATTTTGTTCAGTTCCACCAAATTTTGAAGGAGAACAAACCAGGAGACGGATCCGAACTTATGATTCCCTACCACACAGGCGGCTAAAACCCGCCGGGAAGCGTAATGGCAAACCGCACATTGAGTTGATCAATGCTAACGAATTTCGCTTACAGCGCATGCTCAATAGTGTACCGTTGGCGTGGCAGAAATTACGGGCGAATAAAAATAAACAACCCTACACAAACCTGTTCGTCATGTAGGCCTTAGCGACTCGTTACGATTGCAATACTATGGACACTTTTTTGTGCTTATTGCACTTGCTTCTGTTTCGTTTCATTTTGGTTTATTTTGTTCATAAACATTACATTTAATATCACTGTTATTTGTAATAATTTCTTTGGCTTTAATTCAGTAATTTAAACTAGATATATTCCTTAAGTTGTTAAAGTATTTAGGAATGGAACACATGGTAAATAATCGATTGCTTTTATTCCTCGGAAGTACAATCAATAAACAACATCATGTCATGTTTCCCGTTTTGTAATCCTTCTCAAACGAAAATTTGGTGAGTTTACAATTGATATTTACACGTAAGTAATGAAGCAACGTACAACCTAACAAGTTTTAAAACCTCGAACTGTTTACGTCAAGATAACAGAACATCAACCATATATCATATTTATCTTCTTTTAAAATGACGCCAAAGTCGTAATTGCGCCAAATTCTCTTCTGGGCATGCGCAGCGTGAGTAATTCGTTTAACATTGTTCAACTCAATGTGCGGTCTGCCATTACGCCGCCGGCCGGGAACTGAAGAAATTCAACCAATCAGAATAAGCCACCGCCGGAGACCATTTCTGGCGACCAATTTTTACTGCCAAGAATTAAAGGATTTGTTTTTGAGTCATTTTCCGCTGGTACGAAACTTTTCGTACATCACCTGATTGTATATTTTTCGTTTGGATTTGTAATGATTTTTTAACTTTAACCTGTACTGAAAGGCAACAGAGTGAATATGTAAAATTCGTAGGATTCTCATGTGAACTGTGTAATAAAATTTTAAGCTAAAAAAAAGTGTACTAATGAATCCCCGCGTCTTTTTACCGTGTGTATCTTAAAAACCAAAAATTATTCTCTTGTATGAATCTTCGAACGTTCCACTTCACTCTGCACCACTGAAAATTACAGAGAGCATTTATTTTCTGATCATCAAGTAACAAATGCACATGTAAAGGTCTTTCTCAACTTTTACTGTGTGGAAGATACATTGCTTTACTTTTTTTTAATATTAGGAACCGAAATTTAGTGAACCAAAGCCCTCAAGCTTATATTTTTTTCAGAAAGTTCCTAAATACTAACAAAATATAATTTGATTTTTTAAAATTTTTTTTAAAATGTATTGCATTTTGATATTTGGTTTTGAAGAAATTTAACACATTGAATAAATATGATTCTAAAAATCTCAAGTATATTGTATTTTTTAAAAGATTAATATATAATTTAAAAATTATTTATTTAGTTAATAACATTTGGAATTCTTTCCCAGTTTGAACACATGAGAAATGTACATAATATGTTAGAAAAGCCTTCAAATTTTTATATTTGAAACTTAGTGTAATTAAAGTAATGAATTTATATTTGATTTCCTTAATAATGTTTTGTCAGAAAAGACTATATACAATACTTTTACAAACATCAAAAGTGTGTAAAGGATTAATCCACTTTATAAATAGATTTTTAGAAAAAATATCAGTAGCATAGCATGAGGCATGTACAATGTGAAAATCTTCTTTACAATGTATTACATATTATATATATATATATATATGCAGTTTATATTCATATGAGAAAGAGGCCTATGAGTGATAAGACTGCTGAATGCTGATAGGTTTAAATCCAAGCATGTGCTTTTTGACACATTTTACTGAGTTTATCTAGTCTGATGATCGCCATAAAATATTAAATGAAGAACAAAGTATTTGTGTCGTAACCATGTAATACTATACCTGATCTGCAAAACAAAATTGCGATGGCTCTAGAGACCATCATGCTAGTGAAATTGTTCTGTGTCTTGTAGGTATTACAAAAGCAGCTCAATTAGAGTACTCTATCAAGTAGTATGGAGATAGGTATCATATAACCAAATATGCATGTATCAAAACATTTGTAGGTACATATTGTAAAGTGACTTCCAATATTATTAGAATTTATAGTTTTAAACTTAAATCTACTTCCAAAATACTTTATTTTGATATACTCTGTGGTCTGAAAAAAAAAATTATTATTTCTGACATTCAAGAGCAGATAAAAGTATGTCATACTTAAATAACAAAAAAACATATAAAATTAATATAAGGCAAAAATAGCAGCTTAGCATAAAATCTTGTGTCAGTTTTAAGAATTAACTTCTCAGTAAAGAAAAAATCTTCAGTAAAAAATAATTGAGAAAAGGTTTTTATTTCCAGGTTTTTAAAGCGAATATATTAGATAATCCTTGAAATTGATAAGAATTATTCAAACTCTGCATCAATCTAAGCTTTTTTATTTATTTTAATCTTTAAATTCATGGTCTGTCAAAATTTTCAATTTTGTGTCAACTACTATATGTTTTTGAGAATCTGGAATCACAGGTGGATTTGTTCAAACAAATAGCATTTAACATTTTTTTATTACATGTTTGCAATGATGCTGCATGAAAAATCTACAAATTAAATTTGTCAAAAGTTTTACAAAGTGGAAACTAATGCTCTTATCAGGTTTGTTCCTTCTTTTTGAGGAAATCAGCTTTTTTATTACTGTCAGTTCTAAAATGGAAAGGAACTTGCTTGACATTTACTCTGATTTGAAAGTGTCTTAAAATTTCTCTAGATATCTTCAAATATAGGTGTAATATATACAAGTAAAATCTATTTAGCCTATTCTTAATGCTTGTAACATTAGATTTTTGCAATATTAAAAGAGGTAAAAAAGACCATTATGATAGCTTCAGTGGTGAACTATAGGAGGTTTGCATGAGTCCTTTGTTAAATTTGTTGGAGACAAATTTAACAAATTGTTATTATTACAAATTGTTATATTCTTTATTGTTTGCTTATTATTTGTTCCAAGAAAAACAAATGGCTTGCATGTTGTAACCATACTTTAACAAATTTTACATTAAAGCATGAAATAAAAATAAATTATTTGGGGGTTTTTATTGAGATGGCTTTTGAGATTGAAAGACAATCTTAAAATGGGGAAACCTTTAGAAGAATTTAAAAACTTTTCAAAAATCTCTGTTTGGTTCTTGAAACCTTATAAAAGATCATCTGAGGTGAGAGAAGAAAGCAGTATATGGTAACTTCTTGCATGAATCGTGCATGTAATGAATTTTAGACGATATTTTTTATTTAAATTTTTTTCATGTACAGTTATTTGTATTTCCTATTTTTTGTAAAAATTAAAACATTTAATTATAAATTGGTATTTTATTTTTATAAACTAAAGTGTGAGCTTGTTGTTAATATTTTCATAACTCACCCCTGGATATTTTAATCAAAATTTTATATAGATTAGTAAATTACAATGTAATATATATTGGTAAGTACATCAGATTATGCAGCATAGTATGAATATCTTCAAATTCTTAACATATGCCAATTTTAAGTTTGTCAATACTATATTTTAAAATATTTTTTCCCATGGCATCATATGCATAATCCCAAAAATAACCTGAGGATAGAATATTTCAGTTGTTTGTTTCTATTTCATTTAACATTTCATCAGTAATGCATTAACACATTAAATATTGCATTGGCCATTGGAAACCTAGTAAAATAGACTTGTTGTTTAACATGTTAGATATTGTGAAAACACAACATTAGTGTAAGCCAATGTAAAGCAATAAATGAATGTTAATTATGCAACTAAATGCACACATATAGTCAGATACCCACTCGTTTGTCATAAAGCCAACTTTGACTCTTTTACATACATACTCCTATAAACAATGGTATAATAAACTGAATGATGTTTATTAATTGGATGAATGATGTTAATTTATTAATTGGAGAATAACAATTATAAACAGAGTCCTTTTTATACAGTTATTATGCCACTATGAATAATTATTCCAAATGAA
>KK116113.1:153009-167659 GCA_000611955.2 Stegodyphus mimosarum
CTCTGAATTTCTATATTTCAGTAGGAGCTTCTGTTAGTAAAATTTTGCATTACAGAAGAACACTTCCAATAAAAAAAAAGAGATTTCTAATATCTGCTAGTTAAAATTTATATTTTTATTACAATGCAGTACATGAAATAATGAGAACCTGGATATCACCAAGCCATTTCAAATATACGAGTGAAGACATTTCACACTACAGTAATTTTTATCAATAGTAAATAAAGAGTATGAGGAAATCAAACGGTTATTCGGTAACGGCAGAGCATATTGAGTGAGATAGAAAGCTTTTTTTTTTTTTTAATATTCTTGACTTATCACCCCTATAGTAATTTTAGTTATTTGAGTACCTCAAAATAATAATCAAAACAAAATGAAGTGCTGCTACTTAAGAAGCGCTCGTGATTTCCATAACGTAACCAAAACGTTACCATTACATTAACAAGACTATCTGGTATACCAGTTTTGCACAAAAATTGCGTTTGGCGAACAGAAAATAATGCCAAAAGTCCCCCAGCGCAACTGCCCTTTCTGATTGGTAGAATTTCCTCAGTTCCCGGCGGGTTTTAGCCGCCCGTCCCTACCACTCGAGAGGACTTTCGTTCGCCATGTTTTGAGTACTTTTGTGCCGCTTAGACACTATACATTTGCAAACATCCATGCTTTCTCCGGAATTCGAACCCCATAATAAAGAAAGACACAACGGACAGAAACACTAACCACTATGCCGATCCGGGTAATATATTAAATACATTGCAAAAATATTGTATGTATGTATATATATATATATATATATATATCCGTATATATGAAATGATGCAGTTCTGTGGGGGGGATGAGCGAAAGGACTGCTTCTTAGGACTGGTGCGAAAATAACAGCTGCTTTGCTGATTAAAACATCATTTTTATGTTTTACAGGAACAATTACCCAGAAATATACTTCTGGTTAAAACTGATACAAGATTAGAGGTGCTAAACATGTCCCACAATTTCGCGAACGTAATTTACATTTTAGACAATGAAGAAGGCTGCGAAGTAAGAGACGTGGTTTAGTCAAGCAACAGGGGCAAGCGAGAAAGGCAATGTGTACTCACTTCGGTCCTATTTATAGCCGTGCCCACCAGCGGCCGAGCGGTAAAATCGCTAACACTGGTAGTTCTGACCTAGGTTCGATTCCAGGCGAACGATCTGGCTTCATGGGCATTTTCGTGGTTTTCCCCATGCGTAACGTGTATACAAGCCAGTTTCCTTTAGAAAGTCCTCCAAGAAGGCATCCCTTCTCTTAGGCAGATAGCTCTTGTGTACTTTGCCATAATATACCAAACTAAATCGGAAAAAAAAACCTGTTTATGGTTAGAAAGTCATTGTGTTGATCCTGAGCAGCGATTAAGCTACAGATGTTGTAGTGCAAAGAGATTGCTGGAAAGGAGTGATGCCGCAAAGCGTATCCCTTGAAGGGAGGATGCGTTTAAATAAAATTTATGAATTTAAAGATCTGTTGCCATTTGATTCGAGTTAAGTTAAATAAATAAATCTTAACCCAACATCTGAATATTAATCTGCTATGTATCTGAAACTAAATTCGCTTAATGTAAGCACTCTTCTAATGTGATCCAAAATATAATCTGTTTAATGTAATTCATGCCTTTGTATATAAGGTCTTTTGCTGCCCAATTTTTCTCTCTTCTCTTTGCTCGCTCTTTTTGTTCGCCTCTCTTGCACTCTTTCGCTTCGATACAGTAACATGCTGCTGCCTTCAAAAAGCATATTTATGAAGTTCATCGGATGTGAAGCGTTCTTCAAGAACAAAGCGCTGTGGCTCCGATTTGATTTGTGTTGGGTTAATTAAAATTTATGCTAACTATGAATAAAAAAGGAGCAATTGAATTCGGCCAAGTCTGCAAGTTTCTGGTTAATGCATTCATCTACCACGCTAAGTTATTATAACGAGCTTCTTCCAATTATATTATACACTCACGTTTGTGAAAATTGCAACACCATGAAGGACTTACGCGAGTGAGCTGAAATTTTCAGGAAATGCAAAGTAGCGCATGATATGCAAATGATTAGAATTGCAAATCCGTAGCGCATGCGTATGCTGAGCAGCGCCCTCTGAACGGCTGATGGATCCGAATAAATAGACGGCTGTAGCGAGGCGTGTATGGTTATCGGTGGTTATCTGCTAGTGGTAAACGTTAACTCAATCTGTACTTATGCCTCGTCGACGAAAGAGAGCGAGATTTGAACAACTTACAGAGTTTGAACGAGGGAGAATCATCGGCCTTCGTGAAGCTGGATTGTCGTATCGTGCAGTAGCCTCTCGTGTGCAGCGTAACAGCAGCACAGTGATGCGCGTTTGGAAGCAGTGGACGGACGAGTGTCGGACAACTCGGAAATCCGGGAGTGGACCCCGAAATGTGACGTCAGCTCGCGATGATAGACACCTGGTCCGCATGGCGCGGACGGACCGTACAGCTTCCTCTAGACAATTGGCAGCACTGTGGTCAATAGCTACAGGTGTTTCATTGTGTGCTTCATCAATTCGTAGACGTCTGCTGCAGTGTGGACTGCGCGCACGGACTCCTTTATACAGGATCCCCCTAACGCACGACCATCGCCGCCTGCGGCTACAATGGGCCAATCAGCATAGAGACTGGCGTGCTGATTGGCAGCATGTCGTGTTTTCTGACGAATCCCGCTTTAATTTGTGGTACCATGATGGCCGCATTCGTGTCAGACGCTATGCCGGTGAACGCCACCTTCCGGAGTGCATTATCGAACGCCACAGTGGACGAACACCCGGAGTTATGGTCTGGGGCGCCATAGCATATCATAGACGATCTCAATTGCTACGAATTGTGGGCAATCTGAACAGCAACCGGTATATCCGTGAAGTTCTACAGCCCGAAGCTGTTCCCTTCCTTCAAAGCTTGCCAGGCGCTGTATTTCAACAGGACAATGCCCGCCCTCATACTGCTCGGATTGTTAAATCCTTCTTTGCAGCGCAGCAGGTACAGCTTCTTCCTTGGCCTGCGTGTTCCCCGGATATGTCGCCAATTGAACATGTGTGGGATGTCATTGGTCGGCGTCTTGCTCGTGATCCTCGTCCTGTTGCGTCTGCAGACGAACTTTGGGTACGCGTACAAACGATATGGAATGCTCTTCCTCAGTCAGACATTCAAACTTTGTTTGACTCCATGCCACGTCGTGTAGCAGCACTTATTGCGGCGCGTGGTGGCCACACAAAATACTGATTCTGATCTCTTGTTCTTGTTTGTTTGCTTTGAACATTTAATCATTTATTTGTACCACTACCACTCAACTGTGTATTAAATTGCATTCAATTATGACGATTCCTTCTTGGTGTTGCAATTTTCACAAACGTGAGTGTAGTTTAGTCGACAAGATCACCTAAGGCTAAAGTCCCATTTCACCAAAAATTTAAAGCCAAGTCTGTGCCATGCCTTTAATTTTAGTTTCTGCATTCATAATCAAATTATTGTTCATATTCTGCGCAGTATCTACAAATGAAAAAGAAAAAAGTCCTTATCGGCGATTTAACAATTGCTTTAAAGATGCAGTTAACCACCAGTTACTTTAAAACTTACATAGAATCTTTCGAGTGGTCTTCAAAGTATGCTTCAGCATTGCAATCATTAATTTCCGTTCACAAGAAGTGTTTTCGATTCCCGTATGTGAGCTATTTTCGCAAGCTTCAGTTTTAATATCGAACATGAGCTGAGATCATCAATCTTGAGTGCCATTCATTCGGTATGTGTAACTGCCTGCCGAAAGTGAACAAAATTTCATGTATGCGTTCAGTGAAACAAATTACTTGTTTAGTAAAATAAATACGTAAAATGGTTTTTAAATTTTTACAATCAGTGTTTCTGTTTCAAAACTCTACAATTCTAATTCTGCCATTTAATTTACTCATTAATCAATGTGATAAAAAATGTTTTGATAATCATCGAAGAAAAATGTGAATGATATAAATTACTTTGAAATTTAAATATGCAGTTTTTCTTATTGTATTGAATTTTAAAAATGTTGCACTGTTTTATGAAGGCATCAGACTAAAATTTTACAGTGCTAGAAATCTGAATTTTAATAACATCGTCTAATAAATTAAAGAATTTTAATATTTTAAAATTATTTTATTCTGTGAAGGTTAATAAATTTTAAAGTGATTAATAATTAAATTTTTGGAATTAGACAAAAAAAAACGACGCACCGAGAAGATATAATAAAGCAAAGTGGACACAAATTGATATGCATACAGGTTTCGACGGAAAATGCAAAATTTTACATTTTGGCCGATTTCAGGTCATAAATTTTTCACGAATTTCATTCCGTGTACTCTGGTAGACAGTAACTATGCCTCGCATACAGGTGCGCGAACGATATGCGCAGATGTCAGAATTTGAGAGAGGTCGTGTAGTTGGGCTCAAAGAAGCCGGTTGGTCTTATCGGCGAATAGCTCGACATTCGAGTAGGAGCGATGCCACTATTAGACGATGTTGGCAGGAATGGGTGAAACATGGCCGCACACAGCGTCTAGAAAGAAGCGGTGGGTCTAAAGAAACGACAGAACGTGGAAGATCGAGCAATCGTCAGAGCGGCACTCACAGCCCCAGATGCATCATTATCATCGATTGTACGTGCAACTAGTGCTTCAGTGATTGCAAGGACCATTCATAGACGGCTCACAAAAAGGAGGCTGAGGTCACGGCGCCCCTTGCGCCGACTACCATTGACTTCTGTACGACGTCAAGCACGTTTGCAGTGGTGTCGGGCTCATTCGCACTGGAATGTCACTCACTGGAGTAGAATAGTCTTCAGTGATGAGTCCCGCTTTGAACTGAGCCCCGATGACCAGCGAAGGCGAGTCTGGAGACGCCCCGGACAGCGGTGTGATACCAAACTGACTGTCATCCGGCAGACAGGCCGACAACCAGAAGTGATGGTCTGGGGTGCCATTTCATTTCATAATAGGACCCCTTTCGTTGTCATCCGTCGCAACCTTACAGCACAGCGGTACGTCGATGAAGTTCTAAGTGCCGTTGTGTTGCCCTTCATGTCACGCCACCTGGGCTTACATTTCAGCAAGATAATGTCCGCCCCCACACTGCACATGTTTCTACTGCTTGCCGAGCATTACCTTGGTCAGCAAGGTCGCCGGATCTCTCTCCTATTGAGGACGTTTGGAGCTTTATGGGCAGGGTCCTCCAAACAGCTCGGGATGTTGACGATCTAACGCGCCAGTTGGACAGAATTTGGCACGATATCCCTCAGGAGGTCATCCGCAACCTCTGTCAATCGATGCCAAACCGAATAACTGCTTGCATAAGGGCCAGAGGTGGACAAACGCGTTACTGACTTTTTCACTTTGTGAAGCTCTATCACTTCAATAAATAACCCAATTTTTCTCAAACTGTAATCATTTGTTTATCTGTACATGTGCATCACTTTTTGTCCCATTCGGATAACTTCTTTTTGGTGCGCGTTTCGGTTTTTTTTTTTTGTCTAAGAGTGTATTTTAAATATGAGATTATTGTTTAAATATTTAAATTTTAAGAATTTTATAATTATTTTAAGAATGAGGTAAATGTGAAAAATGAATGAAATAATTTTTAATATTAGTACAGAAAACGAATATAAAAGTTCCGTTTTGAATATAATATAGAAAGTATGTAATGTTTAGAATACTGAGCATTGTTATGATGAACATAAAAATACTAAATATTTAAAAAATGAATAATTGCATGTAAAAATAGAGTATGTTTAAATTTCTCATATTTATGAAATAATTAGTTAATTAATGTTATTTTGAAATTTAAACACGTAATATTATTTCTTCTTTGTTTTATGATAATGATAGATTAAAAATTTGTATGGTGTTAGAAATATAAATTTAGATAAGTATTTTTGAATAAATTACGTAAAGAATTTTTATATGTTTTTTCAGGAAAGATTATTAAATTGTATTGCCATTAATAATTATATTTTTGAGTTATTTGAAAAATGTTCGAATTAATGATAGAGTTTTATAATTTTTCTGAGAATGAAGTGAATATAAAAATAAGTAAAATTAATTTAGCTAAGTAATTTCAAATGCTGAAATGCTGTAAATGAATGCTGAAAATTTATCGATGATTGTTAAGTGAAGAGTAAATTGAGGGAATGCTGGTTCAAAACAGGGGCCCCTGTTTTTACTTTTATTCCTAGTTTTCTTTTACCCTCCTAATGCAATATAAACTTGAAGGCTTCCACCTTGTGAAGAAATGTAATTTTTACATACAGAATTATTATTTTTGTTCTTTTTGTATAACGGAATATGTTTTTATTATTTTGTAAGAGAATGATTAGTGCAGTTCATAAAGGCCAGTTATCTTTTGTAAGGAATGGAGGCCTTTATAAATAATTGCCAGAGCAACGCTGAAACACTGATGAATTAATACATGACTCAGTTTAAATGGATTTGCCTAACAGATGGATACGTTTGTATTTTGAGAAAGCTGTCTTTCAGTTTTGTGTAAGATAAGAAAATTAGAAATACAATGATAAGAGTGAAAAACTATAATTTCAGTAATACTGTTATAAAATTTATGATGTTAAAATGTAAGTTAAAATAATGAAAATTTTGAAATTTGTTGACTATTCAAAATAAGTAAGAGATGTATAAAATTTTTTAATTCTGATATTATGCGTAAAATTTTGAAAATTCTTCCCTGAAAAAATATGACTGTGTGGGCTGTAAAACCCAAAGACTTTTGGATTGAAAATTTTCATAGGACTCTAAAATATTGTCAAACTTTATATTTTCAATTATTAAAACAATTATTTTGGGCAAAATTTTATGATTTATATTTTTCAAATTATTTCTCTTCATTTCCTAATATTTTAGCGCTTTATCTCTTAAGGTTTTTCTGTCGCTAAGCTCTTTTCTCTTTGAAAGGGGATATGTAAAATAAAAAATATGTAAATCAAAATTATAATTTATATTAGCAATAGCCCTAATTAAACATTTTTAGTTAGGGTATTTCCCTCTCTGTTCTAAAAATAGTAATAACTATCTCTGGACTGCGTCATTTCTACATCAATCTATATCATATGACTTGCATAACGCTGATGACGTAGATAATTGGGAATTTAAAATTTCGAGATCTAAAACCTTTCTCTTGGTGAGCTTCCAAATTGGATGACTATGGATTTTTGCTTCTACCTGTTCTCGCTAAGACGCTGCTTTGCGGCTTTCATGCTATAGTAACAGTATCAAAAATGTAAACTTTCATGAATAGGCACAGTTAGAGTGCCAAGTGAATTGTGGCCGAAAATGTCAATTGAATTAAAAATGAATATTTAATCTGCCTCAACTGCCAAGTTTGCTTTTCAATACGGATCAACATTCTACGCTATCAATATTATTTCTAAGTTTGCTTTGTTACAAAGAGCTATTGTTACATTACATAATATATTATGAAATTTTTAAACTAACTTCAATGAATGTGTGCAAGCGTACGAAATATAAACTGGCCTGCAGTATTCAGAATGTAGCATGTAAGCATTACTAATGAAAAGAAATTACGTATTGTTTTATATGAGCCTACTGCTATTTATTTAACCATAATATTGTGTGGTCTTCTTAGTTTTTAACTTCACTTGAAGAGTAATAAATAGGTTATGTATTTTTTTTCCGAGCAAATAAGAAAAAATTTCCTTGTCTTAATTTTAATGTAGAAATTTAAATAAGGTCATATGTTTGGTTTTGCGATCTAAGAAAATAAAAATTAATTTTCTTGTTGTATTTAGCTTAAATCGGTTGTTGTTCATTCAAATAAAAAGGAATTTCAATTTTTATTTTGTTTTATGAAAATGAAAACTAATTTTTTAGCGTATATTCATTGTTGAAATAAAATACAAATAAACAAAATAAAATTCGGCCCCAATTAATCTGATATTTTAAATTCTACTGTTATTTATTTTCAGCCAGAATAATGTCCATAAGAACATGGAATGATTTTAGAATGGCTCTAATTTTTTTGCGAATTTATACAGCATAGGGGCTTTAATTTATTTTTCCAACCAAACCGTACATTACTTATCAGTGTCACTAAATGAATCATTCAACGACGGTGTGAACTTCTTAACCCTGTTTGGATACTTTTAAGGAAGTTTTAAGCAAGTTTCTATTAAGCTGTTAACAGAACGTATTTCGTCGCGTATTTTTCTCCCTAGCTGCTTTTTAACGCTTTTTAATATTCACGAGTGATTGTTTTCGTTTCAAAAACAAACCCTCGCAAAGTACTTGCGAAGGTCATGTCGAACCTTTCCCTGCTAACTGTTTAACTTTATGCAACCCTGATACAAAAATCGACCAATAACACCGAAGCAAACACGAATTGGCATTCAGTCTATGATTTCGCTAAGGCAGTTACTTTTAAAGAAACAATATTGTAGCAATTACTTGTAGTTTATCCACAATTACTTTTGATTTGTTATGCTGTTACTGTAACCGCATCCTTCAGAAATTCAATTATTCGCACGTTTTTCACCTCTCAAATAAATTAGTAAAAACAGGAGTAAAAAATACCTGAAGGAATACGGTAATTAAGTTAAGATATTTCTAACGCTATGCATTGTGCACTTCTTATACAGAATTAATCTCAAAATCTTTTACTTATAAGCATTCCTTTGCATTAAATTCAAATCTAATGGTAATGAATATAATTCTTTCAATTCAATTTCGAATTCTTGTAATTTATAAATCATTGTCGTCTATGTATTTCTCCTAAATTTTATTTAAATGGTTTCGTTAGAAAGCGGGAAGATGTATAATTTCATTTAATGAGAAAAGTAAAATATTTCTATGACTTCTTGCTGGCTTTCCACATGAGTAGATTTCATACTGATTTACATTTCATGCATATGTATGAATTAATGGGTTTTTATTTTCAATATAAAATATTTTTTACTATACGTCTTTCTTAAGTTGAAAAACATACATTCTGTTTCGAGATTTCTGTCATTTTCGCAAAACACGGTAACCAAAAAAAAAAAAAAAAAAAAAAAAAAAACATAAGTAAACACTTGGTAGTTAATGCACCTTATAGTTGATGCAAAAAATAATTTCACTTGTGTTCTTATTAAGAATAGTAAAACAAAACATCTACAATTAACCTTTTCACTCGAATTACATTTGTATAAGGTTGCAGAGTCATTAGGATTTTTTGATGCTGAGAAATGTGAAAAATGAACAGTGCCTTCGCCCTGACTCGAACCTCCCGAATACGCGTCGAGTGCGCTGACCATTACACCACGAAGGTATGCTAAGAAGATGGGAGAAATACCTTATACACTCTCCCTTTTAAAGGGCGACTGTTGATTAGGGGACCGAATCGCCAACTCCTGGTGATGGAGATTCATAACCACTAACTTTTTTAGTTCAGGAGCCACTGTAGAGTCATTTGGTTATTTTGAAGCAGAAGACATGAAAAATGAGCAATGCCCTCGCCGGCACTCGAACCTCGGACCTCTCGAATACGCGCCGAGTGTGTTGACCATTACACCAAGGCATGCTAAGAAGGCTGGAGTAACCTTGTAAGTTAATTTTAACTGTAGCGATATCATTGCACTTTTCAATGTTGCAATTGCAATTATCAATGCTGCTTGTATGTATAATGTAAATTTTGTAATCTTAACTAACTAAAGGAAATACAAATTTTCACATTAATGTGAGTTGAAATTGGAAAGTAAACTTTCCGCTGCTGTCTCATTCTCTCTTCTCTTCTGTTCTTTTTTTTTTACTCCCCTTCCATTTTTTTTATGGAATAAAAGCGGTTCAAGCTGTAAAATCCTGATAATTTTTTTCTGCGATGCCAATTTTACATATTACAGAAATTTAAAAAGGGGGGGAGGAAGAAAGAAAGAAAGGTCTTTATTAGAGTTGGAACCAACTTACGAATTAGAACTTCCTTTGTAAAGGAAGCGCTATAATTTTAGTCAAAAGAGGCGAATTGATAAAATTATTATAGTTTTAGAGCATCTGCAGTCATTAACCCCTTCCCGTGCCATTCACTTCTACGAAACTTAGGCCCAAGTGTTATGGATCAACGCGTGGTAAACAAGCCAGACTGATTGATGCCTGAGAACAGTCACAATACGATCCGAAACGTAAATGCTTGTGTTAGAGCCAGTTTTGCGCGATACTGCTGGCGTGGAAGTAAACTTTAACCCTTCTGCCTTTCGTAGACATTATGAATATATTATATTTTGTAATAAATAACAGTTTCAAAATTATATTTCATATATAAACAGCACTTCAATTAAGTAAACTTTAATACACTGCTTTCGCTTAAATCTTTTGTATTTTGCATTTTGTAGGGGTTTAACTAAACTTCTTTGTAACAGCAGTTATGAGAATCGTGACTAACTCTTGTGGTGTACTGATAGGAACTAACGTTTGATTGCGACCGTGAAATTACGATATTAATGTTCACGAGCCCGGCCGGATGTTTATGTTTGGCCCAGCTTTCTTTTCACGAAACTGGCTTGTGATATTTATATTCGGGACATAATCTTCATCACGAGTCAGACTCGTTAAAGCACGAGAAGCGGTTAAACTAAAACCACGGGCCCATGATTAATCGTTTGAAGAAGTTTAGTTCTACCTTCTTTATGAAATAGCTGTATACATCCGAATGCTCATACACACCTGCGTTTGAATTATTATTGAATAAAAACGGACGATTTTTTTTTCAACCCTCTTAGTGGAAACAAAATTTTCTGTTCCTGATATATTTCATTACGTGTGAAAATATGGCCTTTTATGCAGGTTTGAAAATGTGGTTGTAAGCTTTGTTATCCTTTTTAGCGAATTATGAACTCTAGATACTTTTTTCGAATTAGACAGTTTCTCAAAATAAGGTGGAAAATTGTATGAAAATAGTTGTAGCTCGAGGAGGGGCGGTGATGTAAAACGGTTTTATAAGTATGAAATTTTATTTTTCTTGAGATCTCCCAGGAAAAAAAAAAAAGAAAGAAAGAAAGAAAAACTTAGACTGAAATACTTCAAATGCAGCTTCTCTGTACTTTCAAAATTCATAGATATACTAGAGAATGAATATTGATTTAGATTACTTTTCAGTTCCCTTTCTCGATAGAAATTAAATATTCAGTAACAGCCCTCTAAACTTTCTCTAAAATTCAGGAAGCAACTGAGAATTAAAAAGCACTCGTTTTGGTGATTAGGGGGTTCTGCGTTAGATGAAACTTCATTAGTTATTAACTTTAAAGCTGGCTCTGAAAAATATTGATTTTGAATATATCTGCGGATTTTGCTGGTAGAAGTTTGTATTTAACTTGTAGAGACATTAGGTTATTTCAGAAGCAGGTGAGATGAAAAATGAGCAAAGCCTTCGCCGGGAATCGAACCAGGGACCTCTCGGTTACGCATCCAGCGTGCTATCCACTACACCACGAAGGCATGAGAAAAAGGTGGGAGAAATACCTTATAAACTTATTAATGCAGTAAAAATGCTTTTCCGAATGTATATTTGCTGTACAGGGCTCACATAAAAAGGTTACTTTTGTATTTGGGAAAGCGTTCTGCTTCCACTGTTCAAGCTACTTTCATAAAATTCTGTATGTCATTAAAAGAAGTTTTGTAACAGTCTTGGATCAATATTTAAGTGAATAAAGTCTGTAACCCCTTTTACCTTCCACCTTTAGTATCTGTGTTATAAAGACTTTTTGATGTAAAAAAAAGTAACATTTTCAATCAGTAAAAAATGACTTAAATGTGGTGATTTCATTGCTTTGCAGTGCCTGATGGGAAGCCCAACATTACTTACGCGCATAACACCAGCAGTAGTTCTATTCTTCTGCAGTGGGCCGCACCACCTCGACATACACTTCATGGTGAGTTCCTCGGCTATCGTATCACTTACCGTCTGCGAGAAAGAGCTCGAGGGGAAAGAGAAGTAACAATAAGAGATCCTTTGGCTACGGTATGTAACATTTCGGTTTTTCATTTTATTTTTACTTCATGGCCTTCTGAATTTTGCAATAAAATTAACTGCAGTTACTGCGAATACAGGACGACTAGTTGGAGGAGATAATATTTATTTACTAATAAATTATACACAGTCCAGTCACATTAATGTGACCATCTGTCAAAAGCCAGAATAACCACCTTTCGCAGAGCGGACTGCTGCGAGACGTGCAGGAAGAGAGTCACATAGGTCCCTGAAGGTGTTCTCTGGGATGTTGAGCCATGCCGACTTTAATGCCGTGGCCAGCTGCGCTAGATTACGCGGTTGAGGATCCATGGCGCGAACAACTCGATCGAGATGGTCCCACAGATGCTCGATTGGGTTTAAGTCAGGTGAGTTTGCTGGCCAGGGGAGGACGGTAAACTCATCCTGGTGCTCTTCGAACCACGCACGTACACTGGCAGCTGTATGGCACCTCGCATTGTCCTGCTGGAAGATGCCATCATCCTGAGGAAAAACAATGCGCATGTAGGAGTGAACATGGTCCGCAAGGACAGATGCGTACTTGTATTGATCCATTGTGCCTTCCACAATGATCAGTGAACCTAGAGAATGCCAGGAAAACATTCCCCAGACCATAATGCTCCCGCCTCCAGCTTGGACCGTTCCGGCAATGGTTGCAGGGTGGTTCCTTTCAGAGGTTTCACGCCTTATACGCCAACGTCCATCTGTCCGATGGAGCATAAAACGCGATTCATCCGAAAACGCAACCTGTCGCCACTCAGTGGACGTCCAGCTGCTGTACTGGCGTGCAAATTCTAGCCTTCGCCGTCGATGAACAGCAGTCAGCATAGGTGCACGAACCAGGCGTCTGCTTCGGAGGCCCAGACGCAGCAATGTTCGCTGAATAGTACTTTGGGAGACACTTTTGGTAGCCCCTTGGTTCATTTTGGTGGTCAGTTGCTCAACGGTAGCCCGTCTATCTGCCCGAACGCATCTCCGCAACCGTCGTTCGCCTCTGTCATCTATGGCCCGTGGTGCACCACATTTGCCACGTCGCTGATTTTGGACAGTCCCATTTTGCCATGCACGGTACACTTTTACCACGGCGGCACGCGAACAGTTCACAAACTCAGCCGTTTCGGAAATGCTTCCACCCTTGGCCCGAAAGCCAATGATCATGCGCTTTTGGAAGTCGGATAAATCGTTTCGTTTCTGCATTACGCCAACGATTGAAATGTTTTCCGAAGCCCTCACACACCCTTTATATACGCTCAACTGCACTGTGCTGCCACCTGCCTTCTGTGATTGGTTATTTAACTCTGACATGGAAAGTACGTGGTGGTCACATTAATGTGACTGGACTGTGTAGTTGACTGAAAGTAGTCAGTCTCTTGCCTCTGTTCGAAAAATATGTTCTTATCTGCAGGAAATGGCCAAATGGTTACAAACATTAAGTATTGATAATCTGCTGCGAGTTCTACATTACAACTACCAGGAATAATTTTTTTAAGTTTTCCCTCGTGTGTAGCGCAAATATATGCCAGTTCTTTCACAGAAAATTCTGCGCGAAAGTACTTTTTCTGCAGGCAGATAACTCTACTGTGTTTAGCTGTAAAAAAATAATCCAGTTTATTTCTATTGTGAACATTAAAAAGTCAAAATATATACATGTATGTCTGTATCTTAGCAGTAAAAGAAACCAATGTTCAGTTTCCAGCTTTGGCAGCTTTGGAGGGAGAGAACTAATTTAGTGTCTGAATGTAGAATGAAAAGATGATAAAAATTAGTATTTAGGTTTATTTTCTACTTTATAACTATCTGCAGTTACTTTTTATTTCAGAGAATGTAGCCTTTCTTAAACCCCAATCACATACGCTATTTGTTACTGAAACACCACGTCAAAAAAAAAAAAAAAATCTCGGAACTACGGTTTCGCGAAATGGGTTACTATCTTTACTTGCTAAACAGATTTGAAAGCCAAACAGGAATCAGTTATCGCTGAGATTGGCGAAAGAGACGTTTGCTTTCAAATTCCGTGTATATACAAAATATATTTTGTAATTATTTTAATAGTGTTGGCTCAATACCTTGGCAAAATGACATGTGTTTATTAACATTAATTATTACGTTTAAATTGTATATTTTTTACTCCGATTCTTGTAATGATCTGTTATATATATTTTTGTAAATGCTTTTGCATCATACATTCAGTGGTTTGTCATAGTTCTGATTTTATTATTGTAAAATTTAATAACTTTTTACGTACGCAATATAATATCATTTACTGATGCATGTTTTGTGATGAGTGAAAAATATTTATTTTATCCCCAAAATGTTAAATATTTCGTAAAGGCTACTTGCTCAGTTTCTCTGTTTAAATTCCCAAGTAAATTACAAATGCAAAGGTTGTGTGTAAGTGGGTGAATTTTAACGACTAGCCTAATAACATACATCAACCTAATGCACAAAATGCACTTCAATTATTTTTCAAATGTGTATTCCATATCCATGATAATGTGCAAAGAACTGATGACTACAGTTGCTGCCAATTACATAATTCATATAACATAATCGTTATATGAATTAAAAGTAACTTCAAATAAACTTTTTGGCAATGTTCATTTTTGTATTCAAACATATATATATATATATAT